>JAVTVY010048997.1:0-24328 GCA_036873755.1 Hanleya hanleyi | reverse complement strand
TCTGACACTGTTCAAATGCTCAATGTAAAATTTGGTATACATTATCGATGCATCATCTCGGTTACTTCTACACGATGTGCCTAGGATAAAGTACTATACTATACACAATTTTTTTGTAATTCAGCATCGCAGAAAAGCATCGATTGCGTTTTCATGGTAAAAGGGTTAGGAAAGAACTAAAAATACACTTCAATGCAGAGTGATTTTGATTGACGCCAGAAATCGCTCAGAACGCTTCTTCGGCGATCTAGACCCCAGGAGCATCTGGGGTCTGGGCGGCCCCTGGATCCTCACCTAAAGTGCAATGATAGTGGCCGTACCACTTTGAATTTGCTTCCGACGCTCCCTGTATTAACAGACAGTGTCAACGTACTGTTCCAGCTGTCTCCCGTTCAGTGATTGGTCATTCGACCCCGCCATTTTAAACTAATACGAGCATTTTCATTGGATCACTATCAGATAAGACCCACCCCAATCTTCATACACAACCACGCGACTGTCTCAGTTGACTGATGACATAGCGCGGCCTCGTTTTTGATTTCAAAATCTGCCGTCTAACTGGGAAAATGCTGTTGTTGCTGCATCAGCCGATCATTGGCCCCCCTGTAGAAGATACTATAGGCTAATACATGTAGGCTACCATGCCATGAGATGATGCTTGGGATTGCATTTCGCTCACTTGCACCTACAGGTGGCGACAACTGGTGGCAAATTTAAAATTTGGTTTCCGGGCAACAGGTTGATGCCTTCAGCTTCTTGTCAAATTTGGTTTGCAGATAATGCCTTGAGATGTCACTTGGGGATGCTTCTCGGTGCTTCACTGCATGGAAACTATATCACAGAAGCAATCAACTTTCAGTCAATCGTTCTGAGTTGATCGTAAAACTTGGGAAGGCAGAAAGACCCTTCCACATCCAACGCCTATGAAGCAGCAATTGCCTCCCTCATGTATATCCCCTGAGACCAACAATGCTAAAAAATATTGCTGCCATTTCGGCGGGGGACCTAGCATCCTCTGGCTGCTTGTTGTGTTAGGTTTCATTTTTATACGCCCGCCAAAAGGCGGACGTATTATGTGATGGCGGTTTCCGTCCGTCTGTCCGTCCGTCTGTCCGTCCCCCGTGTCCGGTCTATATCTGCGACAGTTTTCTATCTACAGTTCTAATTGTTGGTGACTGGATACCCTATGGGGAGACGATGTGTCGCGTACCAAAATGAAGGTCAAGGTCAGAGGTCAAAGGTCACTGGCCTAAAAAAAACAGGAAATCACCGAAGTGTTCGTGTCCGGTCTATATCTGTGATCGTTTTCTATCCACGGTTGCAATTTTTTTGTGAGTGGATACGCTAGGTGGAGACGATGTGTCGCGTACCAAAAATGAGGTCGAGGTCAGAGGTCAAAGGTCACTGTTGCCTAAAATCAGGAAATCACTGATCATTGACAGTTTTCTATCTACAGTTCTAATTTTTGGTGAGTGGATGCCCTATGGGGAAATGAAGTGTCCCATACCAAAATATAGGTCAAGGTCGAAGGTTAAAGGTCACTGTGACCCAAAAATACACTGTAAAATCATTAATGATCTCTATCTCTGACACTGTTCAAATGCTCAATGTAAAATTTGGTATACATTATCGATGCATCATCTCGGTTACTTCTACACGATGTGCCTAGGATAAAGTACTATACTATACACAATTTTTTGTAATTCAGCATCGCAGAAAACCATCGATTGCGTTTTCATGGTAAAAGGGTTAGGAAAGAACTAAAAATACACTCCAATGCAGAGTGATTTTGATTGACGCCAGAAATCGCTCAGAACGCTTCTTCGGCGATCTAGACCCCAGGAGCATCTGGGGCCTGGGCGGCCCCTGGATCCTCACCTAAAGTGCAATGATAGTGGCCGTACCACTTTGAATTGCTTCCGACGCCCCTGTATTAACAGACAGTGTCAACGTACTGTTCCAGCTGTCTCCCGTTCAGTGATTGGTCATTCGACCCCGCCATTTTAAACTAATACGAGCATTTTCATTGGATCACTATTAGATAAGACCCACCCCCAATCTTCATACACAACCACGCGACTGTCTCAGTTGACTGATGACATAGCGCGGCCTCGTTTTTGATTTCAAAATCTGCCGTCTAACTGGGAAAATGCTGTTGTTGCTGCATCAGCCGATCATTGGCCCCCTGTAGAAGATACTATAGGCTAATACATGTAGGCTACCATGCCATGAGATTATGCATTTCGCATTTCGCTCACTTGCACCTACAGGTGGCGACAACTGGTGGCAAATTTAAAATTTGGTTTCCGGGCAACAGGTTGATGCCTTCAGCTTCTCGTCAAATTTGGTTTGCAGATAATGCCTTGAGATGTCACTTGGGGATGCTTCTCGGTGCTTCACTGCATGGAAACTATATCACAGAAGCAATCAACTTTCAGTCAATTGTTCTGAGTTGATCTTAAAACTTGGGAAGGCAGAAAGACTCTTCCACATCCAACGCCTATGAAGCAGCAGTTGCCTCCCTCATGTATATATCCCCTGAGACCAACAATGCTAAAAAATATTGCTGCCATTTCGGCGGGGGACCTAGCATCCTCTGGCTGCTTGTCATCAAAAGATCGGGAATACATTGTATGCTCGGCAACACCTATCATAGAACCATAAAAGAGCATATACATGTATGATTTTGGTCATCTAGGTATATTATATGCATGACAGCCATGTATGTTATCCAACTTCCTGCTGTCTGAGTGGCAAGCTATTGGGCAAGCCTGCTAAAAGTACTAATAAAAGTGTGTGAGTGAATCTTGGATATCCCTACTTGTTATCCTGTCCAATATGGCAAGAATGCATGTTTCTTCTGTTTGCTGTTAGATATGTATCTGGCCTACCTGGTGTATGAGTAATATAAGATCTGTCATTCATGTCATACTACAGGAGTTCAAAGGTTGTTACATGTATATAATTTCGGTATATTACAAGTACATATGCATGTTTGATGCTTCAGTGTACAACACATCATAGTTAGTACATCATTTCAGATTTTAATATATACTTATTTCAGGATAAAAGTCTCAATGCAGGGAATACCAGTTTGGGAATTTAACCCACAACTGAGAAGGTTCCCATAAAAATAATTAGTATTAGTTAACTTTCTGCATAGAATTAATATTATCGCATAATTTACATCTTGCATTGAGCTTGTAAATGTAATCATAGTTAGCAACTACTACATGTAGTAACTCAAATAAAACTTCCATTCTATAGAAGTACAGCTTCATTTGATTAAGGTAACCTGTTATTTGATTACCGTAGTGATCGCTATAGATAAAACATTCATATTTGTTTCCCACTTTCAGTCACCTCTACCCCTTCAGACAAAACTACTGGTATGTTACAACTCTCATATTTTTACATGCACTTGAAACTCCTTGTCTTTGGTGTCATTGTTATTCAATACGGTATTAGGAAAATAAATATTTGCAATAATAAGTTCCTGTTCATTCATCATGTCTAATAGGATATACAGCACAGAGAATGTTGAAGTGATCAAATTCCAGAAAGACATGCTTGCTGTTATCCTTCATGGATTAAGAGTAAAACATGTTCTCGGACAATGCCTGAAGGGATACAAGAACAAGTAGTTCTATGTAATTACATTAATTGATCTTTTGCACCAAACTATATGTTCACCCATCATTTTGTTGATGATGTTCCATTGTGGTAGTAGGATATATTCCACTTCTGATAATAACCAAAGATGTGCTTAACCTTGGTGGTCAACAATTCGAACTGTCTTAACCTGTGCAATGCAGAACCATCTTCAGATAGGGGTCAGATATTGCAGTTTTCATTCCAACTAACATGACTACATGCTAAATGTAATGTCTTTCTCTTTTTCACAATTCATGATACTGATCAACTGTACAATGCCACACCATTTATGTCTTGGGACAGGTGTTCCCAATTCTGAATTATTCTTGTGCTTAATTGTCTCATGAATATGTACAACTGTGTGTAAATATTGGCAATCCAAAGCTACTCTCCAATCATTTTAATTCATTATAAATTGGTGACTGAAAGTACTGGTATAATTTTAGAGTCCTAAAATCCATAATCCCTAGTCTAGACCTTCAAAATTGCATACAACTGTCAGCATTCCTCAATATAAGCATGTCAATACTCATTATGCTTTTAATGTCCATTTTAGACCAGATAGTATTTTGTGATTCATGCATCACAACTGACATAATTATGTGCAGTTAACAGCAGAAATGCCTCATTGTATATCCTAATCACACTTTTCAGTCACTGTGATTTCACCAGATAAACAAACTGGTATGTTACTCCTATATCAATGTCAATGCTTTTCAAACTTGCATACAAACTTCTCGCTTCTGCTTCCTTCAATCAGTTATACATGTTATACTGGGAAAGCTCTCAATTTTATTTCCTGACCTAATGATCTGAAAACAGATTAATTGCAGTTATCTGTGTTACGTTGCTAGCTAAATGTACCCTCCGCCTACATAAGCCAAAATATGCTGGCATAGGTCAGTTGACACAGCATCACAATATCTCAATCAAAGTGAAGCAGAGCACTGTTAAATTTGCTCTCAAACTGAGTACAAATTTTCATAATTTGCTTATGTGTTGTCAATTGCTCTCATTTAACTGACAATGACGTTGCAGCATTCCTTAGTCTCATTTCACCCATCTGTATAAACTCTTCATTCAGTTTTTGATTGAGCAAATACACAGTTAACATGGGAGTCGATTCTTCATCTGCTTCAAGGACATTACAGAATACCAAGTCTATGTAATTTGATGAATGTCTATATCATATCCCCGCTGGATGAAATTCTCACGACAGGAATGAAGAAACAGTTGAGAGTTAAAATTGTATAACTCTAATTGGTCACGGTCAAAGGTCGAGGTCACTGTGACTCCAAAATCACTGTCATTGAAATTCACATATCAGGAGACATTATTTCTTCCTGTACATGTAATTCCTATAATAAATTGATCACCGGAAGTGATCGATTTATTGCAACTGAGTGAAAGCAGTGATTCGCAAAAGTCGGAGAAATGAATTTTCAAGAGCCCAGTTTCTGAAACCACGGCTTATGCCAACTGTGTCCAGGATGGTACAATTGATTCGTTTCAAATTCTACTTGTGTAGGGTGTGATTCAGTACAATCCAGCTAATTGCATCTTCAGTAAGTCAGCTGAATTAATATCCTGACATTATCAGACACGAAAATCATGAAATCATTAAATATAAAAATTTTTACACTGCATATATGGTTAAGCTTACATAAGGAATGACGATGTCTTGTTCTGGTCATATTGAAGACAATTTTTTCTCTTGTTCAATGGTGGTATATGCTTCGTGAAAGTACATTGTCTCCTGATCCGTAATTACATGAATTATGAAGCAAAATTTCTACACATCCAGTTTTACCAGGTTGAATAGAAGATCCAGATATTGTATCATGACTGTTCATGTAAATTGTTTTGTTTTTTAGGATCAGCTTTCCCTGGCCTGCTTCAATTGCACCCTCCATCAGCTATTGCTTGTCACCTATTGTAATATTATAACTGTTCATACTAGGGTATAGTCAAGTTTGCTGTTGTACATATTACCATGATGTAAAGTTTGGTAAACAGCTGATGTACAGCATATCATCATGATCACCCAGCATATCCATTTTATCAAAGTCCCCATTGTTTTACTGTGTTTTTCTGTAATTCTGCTATCAAATTGTTTTACATTTTAGCTATCAACTTTAATTTGTTTATGGAGAACGATGTATCATTCCTTTGTATATTGGACAAACTTTCTCCATAATTGATGTAGTCCTTGCATGGTATTTTAGGAGTGTACCTTTACATGTTCATATAGGCAAGCAAACAGTACATGTACAATTTTCATCTAAATGTGCATGTATGTTAAATGGTCAAAGGAAATTTATGTTAATATCAATGGCTGCATTGACCTCCATATACATGTATGTAGGCTAATTGTGTACATAAAAAATTCCCAGTCATCAGTACATGGTGTGGAGGTGTGCATCGACCTCAGTACATTTTCATTTAGGAGTTGGCAGATTAATTTACTTCCTGGATGTACATTATACTGTCAAGGAGCTAGTACTCTACATAAACTTTCTGAAGCTTTTTATCTGTTATGTCAGATAGGAGATGTGACTGGCCGAGTTTAACCTCTCTGTCATGTCTGTATGTCCATTTTCCACTTCGTTTATCCATCATCGATTCAGAAATATTATTCAGATGATATATTAGTTGCTTTTACAGCTATAGGATTCTGAAACTCTGTCATCTGTAAGCATGGTAGGTGGTGTGCAGTTATCCCCCTGCCGGACTCTGTGTATGTGTGTGGGTCACGTTTTCTCATTGCCACGATAATTGAAAACTATTGATATAATTCACTCCAAGTTTTGAACGAAGATATAATTGGAGAATAGCCCTATCGATTTTAAGGTAGTTTCTATTAATCTAATGTATTGTGAGCTGTGTCAACTTATCAAAGGTAGTTGTGGAGACATATGACTGGAGTTGTCTCTCCCATTTCAGCCTTGTCTATCATATGTCTATATTGAATCCATTCTTTATCTTATCCAGTTGTTTATTTCAATGACACTCACACAGCGTCGTGCCTGAATCAATATTGGCAGCCATGGTGGTTCACTCGCATCCAAAGCATCATATCTAGCTGTGTATCTAAATGACACTCACCAAGCATTATACGTAAATCCAAATTGGCAGCCATGGTGGTTCACTCGCATCCAAAGCATCATATCTAGCTGTGTATCTAAATGACACTCACCAAGCATCATACCTGAATCCAAATTGGCAGCCATGGTGGTTCACTCACATCCAAAGCATCATATCTTGCTGTGTATCTAAATGACACTCACCAAGCATTATGCCTGAATCCAAATTGGCAGCCATGGTGGTTCACTCACATCCAAAGCATCATATCTAGCTGTGTATCTAAATGACACTCGCCAAGCATCATACCTGAATCCAAATTGGCAGCCATGGTGCTCCACTCGCATCCAAAGCATCATATCTAGCTGTGTATCTAAATGACACTCACCAAGCATTATACCTAAATCCAAATTGGCAGCCATTGTGGTTCACTCGCATCCAAAGCATCATATCTAGCTGTGTATCTAAATGACACTCACCAAGCATTATACGTAAATCCAAATTGGCAGCCATGGTGGTTCACTCGCATCCAAAGCATCATATCTAGCTGTGTATCTAAATGACACCCACCAAGCATCATACCTGAATCCAAATTGGCAGCCATGGTGGTTCACTCAAATCCAAAGCATCATATCTTGCTGTGTATCTAAATGACACTCACCAAGCATTATGCCTGAATCCAAATTGGCAGCCATGGTGGTTCACTCACATCCAAAGCATCATATCTAGCTGTGTATCTAAATGACACTCACCAAGCATCATGCCTGAATCCAAATTGGCAGCCATGGTGGTTCACTCGCATCCAAAGCATCATATCTACCTGTGTGTCTAAATGACACTCACCAAGCATCATGTCTGAATCCAAATTGGCAGCCATGGTGGGTCACTCGCATCCAAAGCATCATATCTAGCTGTGTATCTAAATGACAGTCACCAAGCATCATACCTGAATCCAAATTGGCAGCCATGTTGGTTCACTCGCATTCAAAGCATCATATCTAGCTGTGTATCTAAATGACACTCACCAAGCATCATGTCTGAATCCAAATTGGCAGCCATGGTGGTTCACTCACATCCAAAGCATCATATCTAGCTGTGTATCTAAATGACTCTCACCAAGCGTCATGTCTGAATTCAAATTGGCAGCCATGGTGGTTCACTCACATCCAAAGCATCATATCTAGCTGTGTATCTAAATGACACTCGACAAGCGTCATGCCTGAATCCAAATTGGCAGCCATGGTGGTTTACTCACATCCAAAGCATCATATCTAGTTTTGTATCTAAATGACATTCGACAAGCATCATGCCTGAATCCAAATTGGCAGCCATGGTGGTTCACTCACATCCAAAGCATCATATCTAGTTTTGTATCTAAATGACACTCGACAAGCATCATGCCTGAATCCAAATTGGCAGCCATGGTGGTTCACTCACATCCAAAGCATCATATCTAGCTGTGTATCTAAATGACTCTCACCAAGCGTCATGTCTGAATCCAAATTGGCAGCCATGGTGGTTCACTCACATCCAAAGCATCATATCTAGCTGTGTATCTAAATGACACTCGACAAGCATCGTGCCTGAATCCAAATTGGCAGCCATGGTGGTTCACTCACATCCAAAGCATCATATCTAGTTTTGTATCTAAATGATACTCGACAAGCATCGTGCCTGAATCCAAATTGGCAGCCATGGTGGTTCACTCACATCCAAAGCATCATATCTAGTTTTGTATCTAAATGACACTCGACAAGCATCGTGCCTGAATCCAAATTGGCAGCCATGGTGGTTCACTCACATCCAAAGCATCATATCTAGTTTTGTATCTAAATGACACTCGACAAGCATCGTGCCTGAATCCAAATTGGTAGCCTTGGTGATTACTGTAATTACTCTGTTCATATTTTTTATATCCACACAAGTTTACCCAAAATGAATTATTCTGATGTCAAATAAGTACCAGTATTTTCTTGTTTTGTCTTCTATGACTTTTTAGCAAATCCGGTGGGGGATATGTGAGCTCATAGCTCTTGTTTTTAATACCTGGAGGCCAAGTACATAGGATGTGAAGGCAGAACATTTGAAAAATGCCCTGGTGGGTATATTTTGGTCTCCTAATTCACACATGCCAGATTTTCTGCATATCATGTGTAAATGGTCTGGAAGTGATTTCATTCAATATTCAGGCAATTCACACAGTATCCCCTGTGGGGTTGCGTGTGAGAACAATATCACCCCCGCTGACCCCAGGCATTTTGTTATATAGGCAACTTAAATCTGGAGGAAATCAGATAACCAAATCACAAACTTACATCCTCAGTTGTGTACATGTAAACTGATACATGTACAGCTGAAATATTGCTGAATGCGACGTTAAATCTCAACTCGGCCACATATGCAGTACTACCACCTTTTGAGAGGTATTGAAAAATCCCATTTCCATTTCTTTCTATTTTAGCTCTGTATGACAGTCTGTTTAGTTGCTGGAACTATAAGACCAGTTTCAGCATTCTTTCAGGAAACCCCATTCCTCCCCCCCCCCAACCAAACCCCCATCCCCCATTCGCTGTGCACAACAGTGCCCTTCCTGAAGCTTTGCAACCCTTGCCCTTTAATTCTAGATTAGGCCCTGGTATGAGAGGACTCTCACACTTAGGCACAATATGCCCTGTTTGTGGTGGATGGTCATCTGTTAGCATTGTCAATTCAACATGTCTGGACCATATCTCTGTTGCTTTTGCAGCTAGAATTCAGAAATAGTGGATGTGTAGTGATCCAATTTCCCCCAGGCCACCATATGTCCAATTTTGTCCCCCGACGTCTGAAGGACTAGAGGGGTACTATAGTTTTGGGGTCCGTACATATCTGTTCATTCATCCAACTTCATTTCCAGGCAATAACTTTTGAAAAACTGAACTGATTCTTTTCAAACTTGGTATGTGGGTACCCCGTCTCAAGATTTCACTTGTAATTGCTTTTAAGGCTGATCCAATTTCGTTTCTGGACATTAACTTTTGAAAACCCAAAAAGATTCTTTCCAAATTTGGTATATTGGTATACCTTGCCTCAAGGTCTTGCTTGGAATTGTTTTTCATGCCATTCCGCCTGTAGGTGGTGCCACCAGGGGGCCATTTAGGTAAACCTTTTGAAACCCTGAAAGGGTTCTTTCCAAATTAAGTACATGTACGTGTATGCGGGTACAATCCCAGAATCTCACCTGGGATTGTTTCTTCATGCCTATCAGCCTATAGGTGGACCAAGTTAAAATTTTGTTTCCAGACAAATTAATTCTGAAACCTGAACTGGCCATGGTTCTTTCTAGATTTGGTATGTGAGTACCTTTCCCCAAGATCTCACTTGAGATTTTCCTGCCGATCCACCTCCAAGTTGTGCCACGTTGGGGCCAAGCCAAATTTTCCTTTCAGGACAAATTTGGTAATTGTGTGTACCTTGCCACAGGTCTCGCTTGGGATTGCTTTCATTGCCGGGTGCTGAACATTTCCCTTCCAAGCCAAATCAATATTTTCAGCTGTTTCATTCCATCTCAATTTTCTTTACTTCAACAAGACTTTCGAACAAGTTTGAGCTTGAGTCTTTCGTGAAATTTAGGAAATCTAGCTGAGTAGTAGTGGGGGAGGGGGGAATATGTTATAAATGACTTAGATGTATTGATCACTTGATTCATCATACATGTTGTCTTTGAAATCCTACTATCTGCAGGGCTGAACATCAAGGGTACTGAGAGGTTACATAGGGTACCAATTTACAGCAAGCAACAACTTCAAGTTCCCATCAATGGGGTTCTCCAGCTGGTGACAAAGGGGAGCAAATGTTATAACCCATGGAACACCAGTACCCTCTATCTCATTGAAATACAATATCGGGATATGACTTTTCATCAATGGAAGTATTTTAATTCAATGAGATAGAGGACACTGGTGTTTCATGGATTACAATATTAATTTGCTCCCCCTTGTCATCAGCTGCAGAATCCCATTTGACCAAGCGTATAATTGACTGCAACAACATGTCATTAAGTCACATGAGTGACTCAAATTTCATTGTGACCTGTGCCAATAATTATTTCCCACCCTGCTTACCATGCATATTGTACATGTGCTATGTCCTGCAGCTTTATTGATGCACCTTTGTTATTTAACACCAACATTTGCTTTTCTCAACTTCCATGTACTTTAATACTTGTTAATATTTTAATGCTTTTCCACATCCCTGTTACATGATATCCTTTCCAGCATAAAACTCTTCATCATTCAATACATATACATGTATATTCTACTATTTTCAGTTTCTTATGTTGATAATGTGTGAATTCATGTTGAACATGTTGAAGAGTAACAGTATTAATATACTGTGAGAGTATACCAATGTCAAAAGATGACAAACTTTATTTACTGAGGGTAACACAGTCAGTTACATGTGAAACTGTTCCTTCCTGAGGCCCTCTGAGAGGGTATACACTCTTAGATATATATATATACATATATTTTAACAGATATATTATGATGTAATGTACATGTAATGACAGATCAAGCGATTACATACATTGTATATTTACATTTTCTACTGACACTGATGTGGACTACATCTCATAGAGTTTTGATTTTGACATCTAATCATACTAACTCGAGGTCAATAATGTTGTAACTCTGGCATGAAAGGGATTGTTATTAAATTGTTCATTATTCCTAACTATGAGTACTTTTGTTTCAGTTTTGAAAGTCTACAATGCTTTAGAATGGCAGGGCATATGTTTCACCTTGCATATTCATTCTAGTTCTTTATCATCACACTGTAGTCAATGAGGAATACATGGGAAAGTTAAAAGAACCTTGAATATGAGCAAAATAAGATGCTTATTTGTGTGTACATGTAATACATTGCAATGTATGGTAAATTATGTTTGCATTTGTTGACCATAAACTAAGTTGCATATTCCTGTATTATATTTTTATATAACAGGGGACCCAGGAACTCCTATTGGCTCTATCATTGGAGGTGTGGTTGGTGCCGTCGTTGTTTTCATCTTGGTCATTGTCATCATTGTAGTTTACAGGAGACGACGGCAACGAGCTGCAAACAAATCTGGTATGAATTTCTCACAGCTTGAATCTGTTGGTATCATGTTAACTGTGGTAATTTGGACCAATGGTGGTCATTTCCTATCTCTGTCATGTCTGTGGGAGACTTTGATTGTATGCCCATAATTTACATGTATTCTATACATGTTGCATAGAATGGTTTAACTTAATTCAAGTTGTGGTCAATTTTGAGTCACTCCAGGGGGTCACTGGATTAATTCCATTGAATCAAGTTAAAAGCTGACACCTGTTTATTGTCTATTGGCATTAGGAATTAAATCTAAATCACATGTCAACTCATTTCTGAAGATGAATTTACCTTGTTTTTTACAATTGAATCTCTATGACTGGATTGGACATTTTTTAAATTTACATCTAAACTACATGAGCAGTGTGACTAACGTCACAGGACCTACGAAGTAGGGTTTGATATGATTGAACTGTGTACCTTGACCTAAGACTGACCATTTCCATTGTCGTAGGAGGCATTGAGACATGTTTGTGCCAATTTCGAAGTTTCTAGGTCACCTAATTAGGTGAGAAATTGGGCCAGAAAATAGGTGGCATTGACCTTGACCCAATTAGGTCAGGTCACACTGACCTAAATTAAGCGCATTTCCATGGTCTTAGGAGACATTAGGACATTTTTTGCAAATTTCGGAGTTTATAGGTCATCTAATTGTGTGAAAGATAAAAGATATCAACATTGTGTATCAAATTCTGTGTGTTTTATTGAAATAGAAAAATATAACACAATTGTAGAATATATCAATCCTCGCTCTGTTCAGCAAGCAGAATGTATCCCTAGCTCTTTAATCCAGGAGGGTGACTGGTGTAAATCCATTGATGAGATAAATGATGTGGTGGTGAATGAACGGATTCTATGGACACTCACACCAACACACTTCGTGGCAGTGATTCTGTATCCCCTAATCAAGGAATTAAAATCAAGATTTGAAACGACAAGAAAAATTTAGACATATTTTGTTTACACATGTAATGTTTTTGTTTAAATTATATCCCAGTGTGATATAAAGTCAATATTCCAGAGGTACAATTTTTTTTTAAAAACTCGAAGTATGTGCTCCTATTTTCACATCAGGATCAAAGTTACTTTATCTAGTTAAATTCTACCCAAAGAAAATAAATTAAGACCCTTTAAACATGCTCTCAATGCCAGATGTTGAGTTTTATACAGCTGTAGATCAGGGCTCTGGGTGCATATATCATGTTTCCATACACTTGATGCACGCAACAGCAAAAACAAAGCCTCCTTGAACAACCTATCTTTGTACAGGTACATGTAACTCAGAAAATACCATTCTCTCTCAAAAGAAAACAATTCGCGCCAGGAAGGACTTTTTTAAGCTAATTTTGTTATGTAGGGGCCTACTTAGATGAATAATTGTCACGAAATTTCTTTGATTATATCTTAATTGCAACCATGCTTGTTCCTCAAACCTAACATGCTTGAGGTATGTACATTTATAACACATGTACACTTTCATTTGAGAGTCCAGACATTCCACCATTCATGTGAACAAATTGTACTCAACATGGAATAATTAAATTCACACTACCAAATAGTTCACCAGCTGTTAATTTTGAGACCCATTTCTACAGTATCAGTACTGTGTTACTATCTGTAGCAGTTGAAACCCAGTAAAACTTAAACAATTAAAACCAGTAAAGAAATTTGTCTGTTGAATAACAGAAAATATGGTATGGAGATTTGAATGAGTCAACTACTAAACAGCTTACAATATGATACCAACAAAATCTCCCAACACAAGCTGATAAATTCCTTGGGTGGCTTGCAGGATGGCTTTGTTTCACCCTCAATAAACTTTTATCATTGTTGCTCACACAGACTAATCTGAAGGATGATACCACTTCTTTCTTTGTTGTGCTGGGTTATTGCACCAGGCTGACTTAATTGGTTGATGTAGGATATTTCACCACCAGTGGGCAATTTGACCAGAATTTGAAGCCTGATGTGGTCTGTGATGAAATGTTTGGATGTGAAATAGGATACACATTAAAGGCCACAGTTTACATATATCTATAACAATATACTGAATTGTGTGTATTGAGGCTGGCAAGTTGGTAATAGCAGTGTAGATAAATGCACTAACAAATGATGGAAAATTAGCATTTCCTATATGTGCAATAGTGATAGTGCTATAGCCCGGACGTCTTTAATGTGCACAGTGGTAAATTTAACAGACCTATGACAGAAGGTAAATGTACGTTTTCATTACTATGCTTATTGCATCAGCTTGCGCTTTCAGCTTGGGACCTTCGTCTATTAGACTAAATTCACTCATTTATCCATTGGTTAAATGGGCCCCGTTTAACAAAGCTCAAAGTCGCTTAACTTCGCTGAATTTACCAGAACCGGTGTGTCGTGATATGCTGTATCACGGAACCTTCAAAAATCACAGTGAAACATACAGCCAAGGGTTCCCGATGGGCATGACGGTGCACTCGTTGAGCCATCAATAAATAATAAAAAGAATAATTATCAATAAAATTTTCATCAGAATTTGGTCAGCTCAGAACTTGCTCGTAACAAGGCCCTAATGCACGTTCATGCCAAAAATCAAGGTTCTAAGGTCAACGGTTCTCCGTATTTTGCCGACGAAAGGATTCGGATGGACTGACTGACTGACTGACTGACTCACTCATTACCGGACAATTTGCAGTTGGTAGCCTACTTCGTAGGAATAGGTTTAGAACATATAGTACATGTATATGTTTTAAAATTATATGCACATTAGAAAAACATGAATTTATCTGATAGCATACCTCTAATCATAGGCCTTAGCCCCTCAAAGAGCTTGTCGTAAGAGTCGACTGAGGCACCCATGGGTTTTCTGGGTGTGAGAAAGGAATAGGACCCAAATGTCGTGATATGACTGAAATAGTGTTGAAAGTGATGTTGGAATCATATTCCATAATCATAATCATACTCACTTCCAAAATCACATCATATCAATAAAATCAATTAGTCTAAAACAAATATATATATATGTATCTTATTTCATTTACACCAGGTGAAACGGGTGAGAAGACATCAGTAAAGTAAGTTATGTGTCTTTCTTGTAACATGCGTGGTGACTAACAAATGTCCGTCTTTATTTTAAACACAATATTTGCGCTTATCTGATATCCATTTGTATGTGATATGACTAATTTGCACACTTGGTACACTCGCAAGCATTGTGCACTAAATTTCCCATTCTGAGAGTTGATTATGAAATAGCTTTATTAGCTGGTCATGTGCAATTCCTTCCTTCACTGACCTACCGGAGACGTTAATTTGCTTCAGTCCCATTGAAGCCACGAAGCCTATTATCCAAGGTTTGCAGGGTACCATACCATAATCCTATAGATATATTTAAAGACGAAAGCTTCCATATTCTCCTGTATAGCCAATACTCAGTCATGTGAGTGGAGAGTACTTGTGCTCCATAATGACCATCCTCATCCATCTCCTCTCTCACCCCCACCCAAGTACAAACACACAATCTGTGGGTTCCACCACTGTATTCTAGATACTGTCATTATGATGACCTCATAGGATGAAGATGCCCCATTCCCAGGACTGGTAGTCTCATCTCCATTATAAGCATCCATGATCCTTCATCATTGATTTGTTTGTGGTGCAGATAGTACTAGTACCCTCGATACCCCATCCATAATTCACAGCATGTATCACTCTGTCTCATAAGTTTAACATTATGAAAGTTTTCAGCAGAACATCTTCATGTGACATAGCAAAGTACATGTACAACTGAGAGTCTGTCCACATCACCCCTGGGGCCTGATCCTCACCCACAGAAACTATGCACCACTAACTAAGCATGTGTATGGATATTCAGATATGCCAAAAAGTTTTTATCAACTGAGAGTCTGTCCACATCACCCGTGGGGCCTGATCCTCACCCACCAAAACTATGCACCACTAACTAAGCATGTGTATGGATATTCAGATATGCCAAAAAGTTTTTATCATGGCACTATCCCTGTCATACATTAATCTGATATGTCACTCCCCCCCCCCCCCGCCCCTCCCCTCCTTACCCACCAATCACTATTTGTTGCACCTCAGGGGAGCTTCACTCAGATTGGTCTTGAAATGATGTGACATGTATCACAAATCACAGACTTGTGTTCTGATTGAAATTTTCAAAATAACATTCAACATGGTCAACTGTTTCTTTAACATCTTGAAGAATTTAATGTAGAATATCAGCTGTAGGTTTGCCTCTTCTTGATTTTAACTGTTCTAGTGAACATTTGGTTACTTCTGCCAGACATGGTGGAGAGAAGAATGGCTTCAGTGACCCCAAGTGGAATGAACCCGGTGCTGAAATTGCACAAAATGACTGTGAGTATCTCTAAACATATTCTGATTATTATTTCTTCTTATTATTCAGACGGCAAAACTTAACTTCAGGATACTGTGGAGAGAAATCCTGCAATCATTCTACAAATTTCATTAGCTGTCTTTTCAATTTTAGGGATAAATAACATATCCATGCCAAAGAATTTAGCCTCAGTTGACATAAAGATGGATTTTTTCTGCTTCTAAGTCTAAAAATGCTGTTCGAAAACTTAGAAGAAATAGGGTAAACTGTATTGTGTATGTGATTGGTATCTATGAGCCAACCATCGGAGGGAGCTTCTTGAAATTAGTTTAGTGTACAATGCCCAGTTTAGCGTTCTGATCCGCATAGAGGGAAGTTCCTATTAAAATGGCATATGCCATCCTTTCTTCGACAAGTTGCAAAAAATATGTCAGGGAGTTCAACAGAGTTCCAACTCGCCGCACTGTGCTATTCTGTTTGGAATGCCAAATGCCAGTTCCTAGCATGCCCTAATTTCGAGAAACTCCTAAACCAGTGAAGTATATTACCTGCACAAAATCAGATCATGCATTCTGAAAATAGCAGTTAATAGCCCTGTTATATAGCTGGATCACAGTGCTGATTTTCCAGGTGCTTTGTCAACTTTAAATTTCCTCAGCATACATGTATCAACCAAGATTGTTTTGTATATGAACAGTCCCTATTCAAAATATAAGGCCAAAGAAAAAAGACTGGTTATTGTACCACATATATTGCATGTACATGTATTGTAATAGTTGTATTTAGGCTGCAATTACCAATAGTTCACTGGTTTTTAACCCTCGGTCATTTTGGCCTCGGGGTATTGTCATCGTCATATACATCTGTCCATCCGTTTTCACATTCTAGACAAAAGTGTTTGAGATACAGTGATCAAATTTTGGAAACTTATTTATCTGGTTGTAAGTCAAGACAGACGCCTATCTAAAACTGAGAAATTAGTCACCTCAGCTCTTATTTTACTGAGTTATGCCCCTTTTCAGGTGCAGTAATCTCTGATTTTGTGATATATATGTAACCATTTATATCTAATTAACTGTGCTTTGGTATAATGTAGCTACCAAATTATAAAGGAACTTTCTGGTCTAGTTGTATTCTCGATGCCTACAACAAAATTAGTTGTTTCAGCCTATATTTTATGGAGTTATGTCCCTTTTCAGATGTAATAATCTCTGATTTTGTGATCTGTAGTTGAATGTATAAGTTATATCTGCAGATCCATATTCGGTACAGCTTTGGGAACTTATTTATCTAGCTGTAATCTGGAAACATACAAAAAAGTTATCATCTCGGCCGTTATTTTATGGAGTTATGTCCTTTTTCGGGTGTAATAACGTTGGATATGCTTGAATGTAACCAGTTATATCTGAAGAACTGTGTTTGGTGCAGCTAACAAATTTTGGAAACTTATTTATCTACTTGTGTTCTGGAAGCCTACAAACAAATTGTTCATCTCGACCCTTACTTTACAGAGGTATGCCCATTTTTGTGTAATAATTTATGATTTTGTGATACATGTATGTGCTTGAATGTAGCTGTTATATCTGCAGAATTATTGATATTCTCTAAAAAGGACAATTGAGTTTCACCCTCATGTTATAACTATTTAAATTGTGATATATAACTGTGTTTTATAGCACAGTCATGACTGTCTTGTCACCTGCAAATGTGTCCTTCAGAAACCTGAGATTAATGTTGTCCCCATTAACTCCCACTAATACACTTGTATATTAATGCCAGTATCTTACTCCAATTTCCTCAATCTTCCCTATGCAGTGTATGAGCCGGCCACATTCTCCAAAGTTCCTCCCCAGGATGATAGGCCTCCTAAACCAGGTATTGTTTGATGAGTAGTTCTCTCAAGGTGTTAAATTTTGCTGATCCTGTTTTGTTCATGTATCGTATATATTTCTACTTTCATCCTCTGAATTTTCAATAACACAACCAGTTGAGTCCATGAAATGAATGCCTGCAGCAAATCAATTTTGGTTGTCATCTGCACCATCTCCATTTGTCTGTCTGTTCATCATCTTCAAATTCACACCACATGCATCTGTTGAAAGACTGCCCAGAAGACTTGATTCATACACAA
Organism: Hanleya hanleyi; assembly: GCA_036873755.1. Classification (NCBI taxonomy): domain Eukaryota; kingdom Metazoa; phylum Mollusca; class Polyplacophora; order Lepidopleurida; family Hanleyidae; genus Hanleya; species Hanleya hanleyi. The sequence goes on along the minus strand of JAVTVY010048997.1, from coordinate 5,987 downwards.
TCATGACAATAAGTTCCCTGCAGGTGAAAAACTTTGTGTCCAGAGCAGTATGGTACCATGCTGTGGACACAATGTTTTCACCAGCAGTAAAGTTAGGTGTGTAGTTGAAGATGACAGACCTCGACAATAATTTGAAGGTCATATTATATGGTTAAAGTAGATTCAACCTCTAGAAGGATTATAACTTTATCATAATCATGTTTTTAGTGGTACATGTATTAATTTAGATTTTCCCAATTATTATAATCTCTCGTTTTCTTTCAGTGAGAACATTTGAACATAAGCCCAAACCATATGTGCCTGCTCCAGGGTAAGTTCTAGCAATTATATGCTGCTTTAAATGCTCATACATTTAGAAAATGTTGACGTTTGGTAATTTTCTGATCAATCTACTTCAGATTTGGAGAGTTTCCTATTCATGTTCAAAATTAGATACAGGAATGGCTGATTTTGTCCTGCCCTGATTTTCTCTGTCCTACAGTAAAATGAAAATTCAGTATTTTCAAGATTCTCTTAAGAGAATAAATTTGAACACTCTCGTTTTTATCCCAGCATTATTGTTGACAAATCAGAGTGAATATTAATATGTTATAAATCCCGGACCAGCATATAATAATTTTTATGAATCCTTTATGAACTGACGCTGCAAGCAAATATAATCAGACTTAAGGATAGTAACAAAATTTGTAATTTTTGTATTTCATTATTTGAATATTCAATATTGGGTCTAGAATTTGGTGAAAAAATAAAATCAAGATTCCAATAATAAGTGGTTCAATTTTAGGTTTGAAATTTTAATTCCTAAAATATGTGGAGTATAAGTTAAACAGATTACATTGGGTGGTCCAGTACCCCATTGATGACAGATTGACCTTTCACGTGACTGTACATTGTGAGGCATTAATGACTGCCTGAGTGTGTATTTTGCTGACCAACCTAATTGTCTTACATACTGATAAACAGAAGAGCAGTCTGGGCTTTGCTCAGACACCCACTGTGTCGCGATGAGCACAGGTGTGAAAATTTTCCAACTTTTTTAACTTTAAATCAGATTTAACCATACGTAATTATGAATACTTTTTGTACAAAAGATATCTGAAGTAAGTAGGTTGGTGACTATAGGTTCTATATGACATGTTGCAAAATTCATGAGAAATATTAGAATTATTCATCAAATGTATAGCCGGCAGTTTTTGAATGATTTCTAGCTTTTCATTTTTTGCTTAAACTCAAGTTTTCAACTCTTATTTCTCAAAAAGTATTCATGCTACGCTTGTGAAATTTGGCTTGCCTGTTATTTACATTGTAATCTAGTCAACAGCGTCTCAGTTTTTAAAAGCTCGGCTTAGTTTTTGCATTAACTTTTAATGTGGAAAGAAGATGAAAATAGAATTTGGCAGTAATTTAAAAACTGAGACTCCATTTACTAGTTCTAGTTAAGTTATACCATCGAATATGAAATATGTTGAGTAGTTTTCACAAAATTTCCATTGAAAAATAGAGGCTAGTAGGGTTTTCATTTTATTTTTTTAAATTTTGAAGATTTTTTACATGGTAGTACATGTAGCAACAGTTATGTAAATTACATTAGTGATTTCCTCAGGACATTACCCTTCATAAAATATATACATTATTATTGTTATGTGAATATTTATTGCTACAGAAGATAACTTATCAGGGGTGCACAAAACTGTCTCAGGGGGGTTACGTCATTGGTATGAGGGAGCAATTGAAGGGCGGTGTGGGGGAACGCGCTGCACGGCATACTCTGTATGGGACCTGATCAACATTAAATGATATGGATACAGATGTAAAGAAGATATAATGGGGAATTACCATGGCTATGCGTCATTGGTATGAGGGAGCAATTGTAGGGTGGTGTGGGGGAACGCGCTGCACGGCATACTATGTATGGGACCTGATCAACATTAGATGATATGGATACAGATGTAAAGAAGATATAATAGGGAATTACCGATGGCTATGCGTCATTGGTACATGTATGAGGGAGCATGTGTAGGGCGGTGTGGGGGAACGCGCTGCACGGCATACTCTGTATGGGACCTGATCAACATTAGATGATATGGATACAGATGTAAAGAAGATATAATGGGGAATTACCATGGCTATGCGTCATTGGTATGAGGGAGCAATTGTAGGGCGGTGTGGGGGAACGCGCTGCACGGCATACTCTGTATGGGACCTGATTAACATTAGATGATATGGATACAGATGTAAAGAAGATATAATGGGGAATTACCGATGGCTATGCGTCATTGGTACATGTATGAGGGAGCATGTGTAGGGCGGTGTGGGGGAACGCGCTGCACGGCATATTCTGTATGGGACCTGATCAACATTAGATGATATGGATACAGATGTAAAGAAGATATAATAGGGAATTACCGATGGCTATGCGTCATTGGTAGGAGGGAGCATTTGTAGGGCGGTGCGGGGGAACGGGTTGCACGGCATACTCTGTATGACCTGTGCCCATTGTAATACGATGGAGTGCCCAATCAAACCAACCAACCAACCAACCAGGTCTTCTTAATTAGCTTACTGAAATGAGCCAAGGAACGGCTTTAACAGACCACCTCTTCAGTAGTATCATTCCTCCAATGTGCAGTTAGTCTGCCATATGTATAGGCTATTGGTGGTATGGATGATGCACAGGCACTTTCAGATCCTGCTAGCTAGTATGCTTATACATATAATAGCTTTTTGTTGGGCCTTTCCAAATTCATAGGAAGATTTATTGTGCTACATGTAGCTAGCTTTACAGCTTCTAAAATCTTTCAACAATGTTCAAGCTGCATATGTGTACAAGCCATGACATGAAATTATAGCTGTGTTGTGCATACATGTACCAGTATACTTGTATACAAGACATGATACAGAATTGTGGATAACAGTATACATGTAGGATTCACACTATGAATAGTAATTTGATGCATCCACCCACAAAGTAGACTTGGGGGCATTAAGTGTTTACTCTGTCTGTCTGCCCATCTGTCCATCACAACTAAATTGTATAATCAACAACTGTTGGATTTTGTCTGGATGTTCCTGAATTGTTGCAGGAATATTAAAGATGCTTTCAATATATGCACCAATTTTCATCATTAATCACAATATACCACTGGCACTCGAGTACATAATCAACTGTTCCTTGAAAGTTGACTCAATGTTCCTGAAACTTTGCTAGCTAATCAAAAAGTATCTTCGAAGATGCGCACCTTGTATGTGTTGGATGAAATGTTTGATATTTGTCAAGTTTATGAGGAATTGCCATTTGCTCAGTTTGCCATGAGTTTCAATGTACATTAGCATTGCCACTCCTATATAATCAACTGTAGTAGTCCTAGATCTTTGATGAGATGTTCCTAAAACTGTGTAGGCTTCCTATACATGCTTCGAACATGTGCACCTCCTATTTATAAGATGAACTATTCATTTTTGTCAAAATTATCAGGAGTTGAACTCAGCTATTTTCCTTGTCAATTTCATTGTACAGTTGGCAATATTGTATAATCTGCTAGTCCCACAATGTTGACTGACAGACCATGGAGCATACATTGACAATGCGCACATCATATTTATGTGATGAACTGTGAATTGTCCCCCACCACATACTTAAAAACACTGCATGGACATCCATTATTCTGTCATTTCGTAATTCCATTATTGCATTACACATTTCTTGTCCGACCAATAACTCGAGAATGGTTGAACTGATCGACTGCAAACTTGGAGAGTCTCTTGACATCAGTGAGAGGACGCGGTTGGGATTGCTTTTCAGTTACCTGTGTAATACAAGTTAACTTCCAGCTGTCTTAGATTTTCAGTAGTTAGATCTTGTCCAGACAATAACTCGAAAAATATTGAACTAATTGACTTGTTTGATGTATCGCTCTTCAGACAGCTCTCCATTTTCAAAATCATACTCTTAATCAATGATATGAGATTTCATCAGCCAAAAAGAAATCGATCATAGATGTCCACATCTCCCACAGCATCACCACCAGTTATCGTGGATGGTGCTGCTGGCAGGAGAAATTGACCTTTATGGTCAAAGGTCAATTATGTGATGGCGGAAACCGCCATCACATAATACGTCCGCCTTTTGGGCGGGCGTATTATGTGATGGCGGTTTCCGTCCGTCTGTCCGGTTCTCGTGTCCGGTCTATATCTGGGACAGTTTCCTATCCACAGCTCCAATTTTTGGTGAGTGGATACCCTACGGGGAGACGATGTGTCGCGTACCAAAATGAAGGTCGAGGTCACAGGTCAAAGGTCACTGGCCTAAAAAACAGGAAATCACTGAAGTGTTCGTGTCTGGTCTATATCTGTGAACGTTTTCTATCCACAGTTGCAATTTATTGTGAGTGGATACGCTAGGTGGAGATGATGTGTCGCGTACCGAAATTGAGGTCGAGGTCAGAGGTCAAAGGTCACTGTTGCCAAAAATCAGGAAATCATTGATCGTTGACAGTTTTCTATCTACAGTTCTAATTTTTGGTGAGTGGATGCCCTAGGGGGAACGATGTGTTGCATATTAAATGTAGGTCAAGGTCAGAGGTCAAAGGTCAGTATGATTGAAAAATCAGGAAATCGTTGAAAATTTCTAATTTTTTGTGAGTGGATTCAATAGGCGGAAATGAAGTGATGCATACCAAAAATTAGGTCAAGGTCAAAGGTCACTGACCCCAAAATTAGGAAATTATTTAAAATAACATTTTTTGTGTCAGTAGATACATTAGGGGGACACAATGTGTCACATACCAAAATGTAGGTCAAGGTCAAAGGTCAAGGTCACTGTGACCCCAAAGTCGTGAAAGTGTTAAAAATCCTGATTTTGATTTGTCCATGATGTGTCCATTGAGAAATTGAGGGGAGATGGTTTGTCATGTGCCAAAATTTAGGCCAAGGTCAAAGGTCAAGGTCACTGTGACCCCAAAATCAGGAAATCATTAAAAATCATGATTTTTTGTGGGCATTGATAGATTGAGGGAAGACGATGTGTTGTGTACCAAAATTGAGGTCAAGGTCAAAGGTCAAGGTCACTGTGACCCCAAAATCAAGAAATCATTAAAAGTCACATTTTCATATGCCTGTCGAAGACGAGGTCATGTAATGCGATGTTGCGTTCTGTCCATTCATCCATTAACATTTGTTGTCCATGCGATAGCTCTCGTTTCAAGGTATGGATTGGTACCAAACTTTGAGTATACCTTACTCGCATGGCAAAGTGGAGCCATACATATGAGATCAATTTGTCAAAGGTCTTTTCCCCAGAACTGAATCAAGCTTAGCTGACTAAATGTGTTGGAATATTGTTGGAATATTCGAAGTTCTTTTCCCTGCATTTATATGGCATTGTCCTGTGGAGTTGTCTCCCATGTTTGAAACGCTTCATGTAGTTAAACTGTTGAGAAATAAAAACCATATATTTACTAATTTAACGGGGAGAGGAGTCCTTTATGAACTTCACACCTGTTTATTAACTCAAGAACAAAGGTTTACTTCATCACTTTCTTCTTCCTTCATGAAAAATTGTCTCGTCTGAAAGGAATCCATTTGCAGGAAAACTACTATTTTCTTGTGTTTGACTATTGTCGATTTCAGTGTGGGATTTGTGAGCTCTCAGCTCCTGCTTCAAGGTCAACTAGTTACCAATAGTTAAGCTCATTTTAGTTTTATCATTCAATATAAGATGTGATATATGTTACATTCTCATAAGCAAAAAATTGTAGACCTTTCTCTGGATTGCTAGATCAACTGGAATCAAGGCTAAACAACCTTGAAATTTGAACCAATGTAATTCCAGATATACGGGCGTATATTGAAGCCCCTTGGGCTCTTGTTATTCTTACAGATAACCGATCCAGTCATCAGGGTCCATACAGACCTCTGGCGCCAGGTCGATTCCAAGATTATCACTCTGAGGGTGGACATGGTCTCAATTCAGGACAAATGAGAGGTCC
>JAVTVY010048996.1:0-232019 GCA_036873755.1 Hanleya hanleyi | reverse complement strand
ACCTGGAGAGACCCACCACTGGAGTACCTGGAGAGACCCACCACTGGTTGACAATAATTGTTAGAGGGATTACTGTAGTAACAATAGTCACAATGGTATATGGAGGCCAATAATGCAGAGCTAGGTGGGATAGTAAATCCTTTGTTTTCATAACGACAGTACTGTGATGAGAGGCGAGTTGATTTTTTTTTCTATAATCTGAAGCAAGATTGTATATCGAATTGAACAATACCTTCTCATTCTGACCACTTTGCAAATGGACCAATTGAACTGTTCAGAATGAATGACAAATTGGAAAAATATCTACACAACTAGAGCTGCTTAACGCATTTGCATAATTCCCTGGAATTCACATTCAAGGTGTGGGCTGTCTTTTGTATTGGTGAATCACTATACATAACTTCCAGGGGCAGAATTTTGTTTACCCAAAATCTGATTGATCAGTCATGACCTTACAGCAAAATCCTTGATGAAACCAAGATATCGCAGAACCTAATACTAGACAACTGCCTAAAACATGATCTTGTCACCAATACACTCATTCAGGTTTACTCTAAAATAATTTGTTAAAAAATTGTCAGTGAATTTGCAAGTCTTATGCAGGATTTTACCATGACCCACCCAATATTAAACACCACTAGTGAGAAGTCATGTATATCAAGACTTATACCTCAAACAAGATTAGACTGATCTCTGAATTTAATACATGATGAATTATTTGTTGCACATCAAATTAAATGCTTCACAATGTTTTCTCCACAATTTATCTTCAGTTTCAACATGACATAAGCTATGTGTACCCCTATGTACACGACTTGAAATCATTTACCCATGAACCATTTTCATTTTTAAATTCTTCTTTTCAATTCATACTGGAGTTAATCCATCATCAGAATATTCATTTCCATGATGTCTTGGTAAATCTTTTCAAAAAGTGCTAAGTAGATCAAATAACCAGTCACACCTTGTGTTATACACATGTATTCATACTGAGGGTTATCTCCCTTGATGTGTCAAACAGAGGGTTGTCTCCCTTGATGTGATTGAATAAGGGTTATCTTCCCTTGATAAAAAAAGCGCAGGAATGAAGAAGGCAGCCACTTGATTCTCGACAGTTGGATAATAAATAGATGAGCGCATACTATGGAGTTGTCTATTTGCCCTCCACTAGCTTATCCCGTGCTATGACAGCCTCATCAAACTTGATCATAAATGTTGTTCCCTTGTGCCAGTGGACCGTTACCTTGGCGGGCTGAGGATATAAAAATACAAGAAACCTTTCATTAAGACACTGTTTGAGAGAAAATGAGACAGAGCTAAATATGATGAAGAACCATCATCTATTGGGGTAACTTATCAAGTCACAAATATATGAGATCTTGTTTTCAACTTCTCCATAAAAATTGAAATTGGAGACTCATTGAAGTATATTTAAAAGATAAACATTTAAACGATGTGTATAGGTTCTGGTATTCAGTACTATTAGTTTTTATCACCATTTCAACAAACTGGTGAAATACTTGAAGAAATGATCTATCAGTAATGAGGTACAGGTATGACATCTGTCAAGTGAAATTTGATGTTTATTGTTAAACAAATATGGAAAAAATCATTTGAATAGGACTAAAATTGTTACCATGGCAACCATCTCAGTTGATAGAAAAACATGCGAATAGATGGGAAAGTATAAAGTAAAAACATTCAAGGTTTTGTCTGTTTGATGGTTATTTTTCTGCATTTCCCTATCATTTCTGTGTTAATCCAAGATGAGGTATCCCATGTTGATGAGCTGATATGGTGACCCCTAACATTAATTTATTTATATATTTAATTTATATAAAAAAACTTTCAATTAAAGTCTACGATGAAAAGAGAGGTGTCTATCTCCTTAACAATATGGCCATCAAGAATATACGGCACTTCTCCCCTCATGTATATACTTACAACATTAGAACCATTTAGTACAGGTTTCAATACTTCCAAAATTAGAACCATTTAGCACAGGTTCCCATACTTACAAATTAGAACCATTTAGTACAGGTTCCAATACTTACAAAATTAGAACCATTTAGTACAGCTTCCAGTATCCCAGCTGTGAAAGCAGCACAGTTCAAACTTCCTAAAATAAAATGTCAATAGGTGAAACCATAGCAACATTTTTTTTTAGAAGAAATACTATTACTGTGGTTTACTATAAATGTTGGAGATGAGGTAAACCAGGTACAAGTATATCCATACAAATTCAATTTTACACACGGACCTACATAATCCATATTCATGCATTCAAACTTCAACTGCACACACAGCTTTACTACAAAATCTTTTCTTTTTTTTTTTACATTCACACAAGCAGATTTCCGAAGAACAACTGTTAAGGATTCTTTAGTCATCACAGATCAAACTGATTTAGAGAGCCAAGTAAAAGTCCTGTACAAGCAAAGTATGCAGGCTATTGGATCATAGTTCAATTACCATACAAATTGCTCTGAAATCGGGTGGAAATTGAGCCCACTGAGACTAATTGATCTAGAGGCCATCCTTGTGCCCCATCCATTAGGCCTATTATGTATATAGATGGTGTCAGTTTTGTTCCTGATCTGGGTTCACCGTCACAGTGCAAGAATCCAGTTGTGTGGTCAAAGAGTGTGAATACAGCTACCAATAACAGTATGCAATAACATACCATTAATTGCTTCATAATTTTCTACCACTTTCATAAGATGATATATAAATAATTGTCATTTGTATAATTTGTACTGTAGGTGGCAAGTTTGTTTATATTGATTTATAGAGTACTCTTCCTGTGCATTGTGAAATTGACCTACTACTACCAGACCAGATGATTACAGAAGTGGAAATGGTCTATTGCTTGCACTGTGATTATGCAACTATCTTATTGAACAACTGGCATGACTGGGGCAAACAAAGAAGGGTGTCACAGGGTTTGTATCAATGATAGTCAATTTCCTAACATGCAGCTAAACTCATGACCTTTTTGTGATGAATTTTCATCACCTCTGCACCCCAACTATTACAACAGACTGCATGATCAAACCCAACCACCTCGCTGGGGGTCTAATAACACCCCAGCCACCAGTCAGATTTTTGGACCGGATTCGAGGCCTTCGCGCACATCGCCGGAAGTGACATCATATATAGTAAAATAGATGTTTACCGAACATTTCGATTACTTTTCAAGTCTGCATAATACCTCTGTTGACCTAGCATTAAAAAGAATTATCTGGAGATAATTTTCCCGGTTTATCTGGACAGAGCATATGAAAAGTAGTTCGCTCATGCTCAACACTAAAGGAGTTGTTCGGCCGGATTCAAACTGAACCATGCGTTGGTTGGTTTCCCCTATACGTCATAGCAACGTAGTAAAGGTCAACTTCCGCTATTGGTGGCAGGGATGGTAATGGAGCCTGCGAAATGGAGCATGCGCTGTGGGGAGGTTGGATCAAACCACACAACATAGATCTCATTCTCAGCATTGAAGTGAGAAAGTATCTGTTTGCAGAGCTAGATACATGTAGGTATTAGCCCAGTATGACTATAACATTAACTCAACTAGGTACTTGTATGACCTCCAGTATCATTGTAGTTGTCACTGGACTTCCAGACCATGGTAATTTATATCATCCACATTATGTCAGCAATGAAATAACAGTATCAGTAATCAGAGAAAATTACAGTTTCAAAACCCCTGAACAATTCATATCTTTGGTCCTTTAGTAATCAATACTACAGTGACATTCAATGTGCGAACTTCTCTGCACCACGCACAGCTTGAGGTCATTCAGTGCATAGAAGGTTGAAATTGTTTCAGCAAGATAGGGTATGCACCAGGATCCATAGTAACAAGTCCTACAACTTACATAACCTTATGGTGATCAACTTATTATTTCTAAACATTCACACAGTCCAGTTTTTTTTTTCTTGGTATGATAGTTCATTGAATATGAGTTTATGCAAAGCCGAGTCTGTAAACTCTTTCAGGGAACTTTTACATAATTTCATATTAAAATATGATATTAATCATCTGACTTTATCGCTATTTCAATTTTTTGCAACTGCGCAGCTTTTTGTGAACTTCCTGTTCGTACCAAATCGGAAGTTTTTAACGTTGGAGAGATAGGCCAGTTGTTGGAAAACAGTTGATATTTTGTGCATCTGTAAGTAAAATCATTAAAAAATCTCATGGACTATTGCCATGTGGGCTAAAGAACGGCTCCAGATATTTATATCCCCTGAACACAATTTAGTTCCACAGAAAAGGTACTTTTCTCCGAGATATGACCCACTTTCAACCTGGCCAGAATGCGACCGTTGGTACAAATGACCTTTCGTGACCTCGCCTTGTGGGCATGCCCAGTTACCCTAGATTTCTAATTGGGATTTCGTCTATTGTCTGACAGTATCTTCATTTTAGTTCAGGGTTTCATCTAGGAGCGATCTGGGGCCCCTTGACAAAATTCAGAACACAATATTTTCACAAAACAAATTTTTATTTTTTTTATTTATTGATTCTTTCAAAATTTACATACATGGAATTTTATTTTGTTTTAAAAGATGAAAGTCAGCCTTGATCTTGGGACTCTCATGTGATAGCATATCTGAATATCTGAGAGTCTTTAAGACTGCTAACAGCACAATTTTATCTTTCACAAAAAAATATAGAAGGACCTACTCAAATTTTCTAGATGAAATCCTGAAAATATATATCATACATAGAAAGGAATGTGAAGTGCAGATCATATATATTTGTTTATTATAATGCATCAAATCCGGAGGGCTTCAAGGGAGAACAGTCTTTTGACTTGGTGTGTAACCCTCGAAAAAGAAAGGATTTATTATTATTATGTTCAACAAACTTAATGTACATGTAAACTATTCTCTAAAAGCCCCTTTCTTTTCTGTTCACATCCTGTACAAAACAGGTAACATCTTGAAGCAGTGCTGAGGATTTGCAATGAATGGATATCTGCCCATGAACCAGAAGTGCTCATATCATTTTGTGTAGAAGCCTTCCTGATGGACTCAAGTCTTCAAAAGTTAGCTCATTTCTTACACTATCTTACAGAGAACTGAAAACTACTATGTGTGCAAATAATTCTCTGTTCTGACTTATTTTCAAGTCAATGAAATTAATATGTGGGCACCAACAACAACAAAGTGATCGTTGCACTGTGAAACTATGTATAAAGCATGAAGAACTGTAGGTCAGTCATTAGCCAATGTTGTATCAGTTCAGGAAGATAAAGTATTCTGATTTTGCATTTATCACATCTGTCTCCCTAATTTTTTGTCCTCCGCCACAAAGTGGTGGGAGGACTTGGAAATGCTAGCCATCCGTCCTTCCGTCCATCCTTCCGTCCGTCCCACATCTTGTGAACGCGATATCTTGAGAACAATTCGACCAATCGACTTCAAACTTAAGAAGGTGATTCACATCAGTTGGACGGCCATTGGTATTGATTTTCACTGAGGTAGGTAATCCAAGATGGCTGCCAGCGACCATATTGGATTCTGTCCGTCCCACATCTTGTGAACGCGATACCTCAAGAACAATTCGACCAATCGACTTCAAACTTGGGAAGATTCTTCACATCAGTCAGACGGCCATTGCTATTGATTTTCACTGAGGTACGTAATCCAAGATGGCTGCCATTGACCATATTGGATTCTGTCCGTCCCACAATTTGTGAACGCGATATCTCAAGAACAATTCGACCAATTGACTTCAAACTTGAGAATGGGGCTTCGCATCAGTTCGACGGCCATTGTTATTGATTTTCACCGAGGTACGTAATCCAAGATGGCTGCCATTGACCATATTGGATTCCATCCGTTCCACATTTTGTGACGCGATATCTCGAGAACAAATCGACTTCAAACTTCGGAAGATTTTTCACATCAGTTAGACGGCCATTGGTATAGATTTTCACTGAAGTACGTAATCCAAGATGGCTGCCATTGACATATTGGATTCTGTCCATCCCACATCTTGTGAACGCGATATCTCGAGGACAGTTCGACCAATCGACTTCGAACTTGAGAAGGTGCTTCACATCAGTTGGACGGCCATTGGTATTGATTTTCACTGAGGTATGTAATCCAAGATGGCAGCCAGCGACCATATTGGATTCAGTCCGTTCCACATCTTGTGAACGCGATATCTCAAGAACAATTCCACCAATCGACTTCAAACTCGGAAAGATTCTTCACATCAGTCAGACGGCCATTGGTATTTATTTTCACTGAGGTACGTAATCCAAGATGGCTGCCATTGACATATTGGATTCTGTCCATCCCACATCTTGTGAACGCGATATCTCGAGAATAATTCGACCAATCGACTTCAAACTCGAGAAGGTGCTTCACATCAGACGGCCATTGGTATTGATTTTAATTGAGGTAGTATGTAATTCGAGATGGTTGCCATTGACCATCTTGGATTCCGTCAATCCTGCATCTTGTGAACATGATATTTTAAGAAAAACTCAACCAATCGACTTCAAACTTGAGAAGGTGCTTCACATCAGTTAGATGGCCATTGGGATTGATATTCACTGAGGTACGTAATCCCAGATGGCTGCTATTGACCATCTTGGGTTCCGTCTGTCCCACATCTTGTGAACGCGGTATCATGAGAACAATTCGTCCGATTGACTTCAAACTTGAGAACGTGCTTCACATCAGTTAAACGGCCTTTAGTATTGATTTTCATTGGGGTAGTATATTATCCAAGATGGCTGCCATTGACCATCTTGGATTTCACTCACCCATATTGTACCCTATTCCACCCATCGATTTATAAACCTCACCATTCACAAATCCATACAACTACAGACTTACATTCCAGTGTTACATTACCCATTACTGCTTCCCAAACCTCCTCAAATTGTCTCAACAATTCCAGATAAACATCTCTTTCCACATACACATACCCACTTTCCAAGTTATATTTAAGGAGATATTGGAAGCGTTTATGCTGTACGCTCTAAACAGGCTACTTGGCGGAGGACCCGTTAGCTACTCAGCTTGTTGATATTGTAAACAAACATATATACTCACCTTTATCTTTTGGCACTGATATAAATTTATTGACCAAAGGTTCTTTCTCAATTATATAATCTGTCATCAGTCAAGGAATGCTAAATCACTTCTGAATCGTGTCAAAATAGCATGAAGTCAATTTACATGATTTAACGCCAATCAACTGTTTGATTTTTCCCAGCCGGCTAAAACTGAAATCAGATTTTAAAATGCCTTCATGACTTGCTTGCAAAGTCACCATTGCCGAATATTTTCACAGTATGCCTCAACATTGGAAAGTGAATGCGACAAGTAGGCTTGGACAATATACCTGTATAGGCCTTGAATTTGGGAAATTTGAGGGCAAGGCCATTTTGGTGGAATTAAGGTCACTAAAGCCTGGCTGGCATAAAATTACTTGGAAATTAGCAGCAGGCATCAAGGTAGGGCATCCAAGGCAATGGCCTTGGTGGCCTTGGGTCGAATTCAAGGCCTGCTGTATGGCAAAAACGTGATTCAGAGCTGATTTGTTTTAATGTAAATTCAAGCTGTCATACACATGACATTATTTATCTCTCATACTTCGCAAAATCCCAAAACCGAAGATGTTGATAAAATATAGTTGATTTTAAAACTCTATAGACCAACAATGTGTGGTGGAATATTTTCCTGGTTCATCCAAATCAAAATTTGGATTTGTGATTCAATTTTATATTTCACATACAAGGATACATGTTTTCTCATCATCGTTAGCATGTTCCAGTTTGTCCGCCTCCTTCCCAAATAATGTCTGTGTGGAAGAGGGAAATAAATGACGCAAAATTAGAATGTGCAATGAAAAACAAACAATAGTATATTTAAGGTGACGACGGCTACATCCAAATATATACCTGGACAAATACACATATAAATATCAACATGTGAAATGTAGCTGCATGGTCTATTTACTTTGAAAGGAAGTGAGAAACTATATCACATCGAAACTGAGTGAGAAACTACATCACATCAAAATGGAGTGAGAAACTACATCACATCAAAATGGAGTGAGAAACTACATCACATCAAAAAGGTGTACTGAAATTTATGAGTTTATGAACTTGTATCCAAGTAGTAGGCCATTTGCACAAGTCCAGGTAATCCCTAAATCCTCGCAGAGGGTATACCTGGACCTTTTTGGTGATTCAGACGAGTTCTCGAGTCATTGCATCTATTACACAAGCTTGTACATTTCATCCCAAGTGGTTGTTTTGAATTAGCATGTCAGTATCTGAAGTCTGCGGTTTTCGCTTTGACACCCGATGTCGATTTCAGCCTAACTTCAAAGGTAGTCTGGCGGGCGATGAAATTCAAACCAGTCAAAATTCAAACCTTGCTGCAGATTGGTCTGATGAGCTGCTTCATCACGCTTACTGATTGGTTCGGATTAGCGGAAACCCCTCCGGCTATTCATATCCAGAACTGCTATTGGTAATTAACCAAGCCAGTGTATCTACCATAACCTATCGATTGATACACTGGCTCGCGAGAATGGTAGCCTACTGAGCACAGTTTACTATAGTACAAAATAAAACCTAAAAGCTGAAACACATATGCCCCCACACCTAAATATACATGTACTCAACATAGAAGCCTGAAATCTAATCAAGTCATCTGTTGCAAGAATATTGTAGCTAAAAGGAAAGCAGTTTATCATGTCAACTGAAATCACTGAAAGTTAAGAGAAGACAGTGTAGTGAGGTAAAGTATTTCACATACAAGTATTGTGGATTCAGTGTGAGCATGTATTTGGTGGTGAATGTTTATGGTTTACACAGGAAGAGGGATATTTTACCTTCCACAAGTTGGACTTGATAAACAGTAACATATTGAGCAGTTTGGTTTCCCGCTTGTAACCTTTCTCTCGTACAAACAGCACATCTAGAATACGAGATCCCACATGTTGTCCCATCTCAGAGAGTCTGGCAAAAATAAAAGAACTTTAGTCAGACCACTTATTAAAAAAAACATGTTACAAGATCAATACAAATGGTTGTGGGAAGGGGGAAATAATGCCTTTTTCATATACATTGATCCATCTACTTTTATGCTGTAAATTAAACAATGCTAAAATGTCATCGCTTTTGAATTTGGGAATTCAATTCTCATAAAATTTCTGCAAGTTAGAATTGCAGGAATCTAATCGAATTTACAAAATTAGAGTAAACATTTAGAAAAATGTAAACGAATAATAACTTTGCATTGCCATAGATTCCTATTGGGAAGAATTCTACCAAAAAATTAGGCCTGCTAAATCCATTTTCTTTCACAATCAAATCATTCAACAATTTTTTTTATATGCCTGTAAAGGGAAATCACAACCACGATTGAGATATAGAGATGCTAACTTTGTTTGAAGCTCTGGAACAGTAAAAACCCGGTTTTGACAGTACTGCACCATCTCGGAAAACAGCAATGCAAACGTGGCTACGTTCACCTGAAACGAGAGGCAACCACAGCAATTATTAGGCTACCAGTATGTCAGCTGTCATTAACCCAAGCAGATTTATTTGATTTTTTTTATCACAGAAATAAAACACTAGTGGAGTGACATTTGTTACTCTGAGCATCAAATCCTCGGATGAAATATCTGGAAGATTAGATCACCCCGCTTTCAAAGTTTTACCTGTAGCAGGATTTTTTTTAGTCTAAACACCCATATACACCCTTGCCATGAAACTGTAATTAAGGCCTAAAAAAAAAAAAAATTGTTTGTTTCCGGTAACGGGCTCAAATTTTCCAGGGTCGGTCGGTCGGGTTTTTTTTTTTTTTTTTTTTTTTTTTTTTTTAATTCTCGAACCACTTCCAGTGAGGAAAGTACTCATAATGGTTTACATAATCTGGACCGGTTTGTGAAGCAGAGTTTCTTTCAACAGAAAATAAAGAAACAACTACATATTTTATTAAACGAAAGAAAATCTTTAATATGAAAACAGTAAATAAAACAGTAAAATACCACACAAAGTTAAACTGATCACTACTAGTAAATATAGCTGGACAGGCAGATCCTACACCGAAGCTCTCAAGTTTTGAAAGCTCCAATCAGTGCCAATTGTGTGAGATTTGTCAAAAATGTTAATTTTTTTCTGTGGTTATAATTAACTGGTACCCAGTTTTCGCCACTTTTTGACAAAATGAATGCATGATTCTAAAATTGATAGGTCTGCATTACACGAGAAAATCAGTTATTTAAGAAGTGTTGGTCTGACAACAAGGGTATATTATTCATAGTTAAAAGTGTTTATATATTTTTTTTTTTTCAAGAATAAATAACTGGAGTTATGAACTGAGCACTTTTGGTGCCAATTTACAGGAGTTTGTTCCACTGACAAAATAATTTTTTTTACTGTAGTTCCGCTTATGTATTGTGTAGGAAAGTGAAATAAGTTGTTGACCTGTCAAAAATTATAAATCTCATGCATAATATAACTTTAATATCTGTTTTGTGTCTTTCCCACCGAAATTCATATTCTACTCATCAACACATGTTCACCCAAACAGTAGAAAGCCATCTTAAATCTACACTACAGTGAATTCTGGGTATTTCACTTTGATCACCCATCAGTGGAACTCACTCAGACTGGCACCAGACAGGATTAGTCCGCCTGGTGAATGATCATGGATACCTCTGATATGTAGTCATATGATTAAAAAAAAAAAAAATAAAAAAAATTATGAAATACCAAGAATTCAATGCAGATTGTGGATGGCTCCCTTCTGTTTAGATGAACATGTGTTGATGAGTAGAATATGAATTTCGGCGGGAAAGGCACAAAATAGGCAAGTTATATGCATGAGATTTATAATTTTTGACAGGTCAACAACATATTTCACTTTCCTACAAAATACATTAGCGTAACTACAGTAAATTTTTAATTTTGTCAGTGGAACAAACTCCTGTAAATTGGCGCCGAAAGTGCTCAGTTCAAAACTCCCGTTATTTATTCTTGAAAAAAAATATATATATATGTAAACACTTTCAACTATGAATAATATACCCACCAGGCCAATTAGCCGGAATCACCCCATTTGCTACTTTTCCTGGACCTGTTGACAGGTGTTGAATGACATCGTTGAACAGTTTGTCTTTATTGTTTGTTAAATAACTGACGTTGATCTGGTAACGTCCCCTCTTTTGACATTAAAATGTCAAAAGCACTCAGTTTCTGAGACTTTTCTGCGCAGTCGTTGTTCAAGCAGGTGAAGAAAAAATGTTTTAGTCCAAACTCCTCAGAAATGCGTCTTGCGCTTTCGTTTTCTAAATTTGACAGTTCCATTCGTTCACCATCAAAAACTCGCGCTCCTTGAATCAGTACTTCCGACTCGGTACAACGGCAGTTACAGCCTTGTATTTGACAACGATGGAATAAGTTCACAAACAACTCGTCGCTAATAACAGACAATAATTCCTTTGTCCGTATTCCTCAATGGGATAGATGGAAACCAACACCGGAGCTGTTCTGGCGGGCGGCCATGCCGCATGGCGACAGTGCGCCGGGCGCATGTGCGATGATAAGGGAGATAACTATTCTTGAATTTCCAGCCAAGGGAAATAACCCTTCCCGCAGATTTATCCAAAAAAAACAAAACAAAAACATTGCCATTTCGGCATTCTTACGGTCGGTCGGGTTCCCGGAAACAGACAATTTTTTTTGTTACGCCTAAATATAAACAAGTTCTACAGGACCTTTATCTTTTAATAATTTCGGAAATAAGATTTTAATAATTTGAAAATGATAGTAGCTCGGTGGTATAATTGATAGTTTGCCAGTACTGGGCGTTTAATAAAGGGCAGTAATTAGCAGCACAGTGGCATCAGGTATTTGGTAACGGGCAACAATTAGCAGCGAGGTAGTATTGGGCTGTTCGGCATTCAGTATCGGGCAATAAGCCCCTTCACAGTTCCAAGAATTTGGGGTAATAAACACAATTTTCTTACGGTATAACGCTATCATTTATCTTTCAAATAATACATAACTGAAAAGGTGATATCCTGTCTGCATTGATTTTGAGAGTTTCATAACAATTTACACAATAGTTTTGGCAAAATCACCAAACGAATGGTCTTAAATTCAGACATCACCACACTCTGTTGCAGAGTTTTTGTACACCTGAGGACCCGGAACTTTTCAGAGCGTGACTCTGTAACTGCGAACCTGTCCGTTATTTGGTAGCATCGGTTAGTATTGGGTCGTATCGGGCATTAATTACAGTCACTTGTCGTAAATCGGGACAGTACGTAAATCGGGACACTTCCGGTATTTCGGCGTTGTTCTCGCGATCGAGGGCGTGATTTCGAATGATAAATTCGCCAGCGTGGGTGATGTCATCAGCTGTCGGATTCCCCGTGTTTTCTCGAGCGTGCGGTAAGTTTCACCCACAAAACTATACAGGTTTCAAGGGGGTGCTGTTTCGTGGTGCGGTCGAAAAAGTTTCCAAGCAAGGGCGATAACTTTCACCTCCCTTTATTCAAGCCTCGAACAAAACATCTTCCGATATTTCTACATATCTTCAACCAAAAAGTTTGTGTGTGGAATGCTCGACAGAGGAAACCAAACTAGAACACGGTATCTCTGATAGGCGTAAATTATAGCCGAATCTTGCACAACATGCAAATTGACGTAAATCGGGACACTCCATTGAGAGTGACGATTTCACGTTTGGCTTGAGAACCGCGCATTTCTGTTGTTGGTAGGATTAGAAGTAGGCAAACTTTTATAATAGCTGGGTCCGAGGTATATTTTGCATTTGTTAACTATTTAGTTTCGTTGTTTGGCTATTTAGTGCGTCAGAACGAAATGAAGGAACAATAATTTTCTAAATTTAATTGCTGAAGACCACGGCACAGAGTGGTGGGGGGGGGGGGGGGGGAAGTCATATATAATTTCTCAAACGGGAGAAAGATCAGATATCCAGGCGGCATCATTAAGATAATTATAATAAATAGTATTTTGGGAACAGATGACGAACATGGCGGGATGTAGATATTATATATCTGAACTAAAATAGGCGAAGGTACAGGTCCTATCCATATACACGGAACAAAATTTAGAACAAATATTTTATACGAAAGAAAAGGGGCCCAAGAATAAATTTGTCAAAAGGATTATGAACTCTAAAACAATATGGTACTCTCAAATATTTTCTGCGTGGGAGAGAGAGGTAGAGCTGTGTTGGGGGGGGGGGGAGGGGGTGAGCGAGAGACATATTAAATGTATCAATATAGCAGAATATATTGTTGAGGGAGGTATCCGGGGTCATAGACAAAAACATCTTTAGGACTATATTCATGCGAAATTGACCTTCGCCATTATTACGTACTGGTATTGATTCTGGGGGAAGGGGGGAGTTCTTGGAAAATTTCAACCAAAAATAACTAGAAAGTATTTGGTGTCCTGGATAAATTTAGGCCAGTATGGCTCCAGTTACAGTGTAACGAAAAGTATAAATAAAATATTGATATTTCCTTCATAAATAAAACTTTTGGAGTGTCTCTTCTTTAGTAAAGTACGAATTCATGCTTACATTTTCCTAGACAAAGCCCACATACCCTGCCGTAATCTCATCAAAAATCATTTTTCATTTTATGTAACTAGATAAATTTAAAATGCCGATGGCACCCTTGCCAGGAAGGAAGGCCGTGATTTTAGGAAACATTTCAATTCAGGGCCACTTGAGATCGAGATACATTTCCATGATGACGATAAACAGGTTAAAACTTGGAGAATATATGAAATAAAATTTGTGAAATAAAGGATCATGAAATACAGTGTCTTGCTTTTCTTTTGTGGTATTTTATTGACCTCACGCAATAAATGAGATATATTTTGAAATATTCTCGCACTAGCAACCTGTTCATGCTGGCTCAATCATTAGTTCATCGCACCACAAAGGGTACCTATACCTGCCTGTATCAGTTTATCCATTTAAAAAAATATCTAATGCAAAGGTAATTTATTGTTTTCTATTCGACATGTTATTTATCAAGGAACAGCTCACTGGAATCCATTTCGTGCTGCATGGAGCTCAATCTAATTTATCAACAATTATCGGCACCCCGTCCGATAAACTGTTCAACAAATCTCCATTATTACAGGATATATCTGTGATTGTCTCCAACAAATCCTTTATCATGTCATTCCGGACTATCTAACAACTGATATATAGTATTTCAGAGAAGTGTGTGTGTACATTTGTATCGATACCATAAAACTGTTAGGTACCATCCACGTGTCGATTGATTTTCCCGCCAAAACGAAAACAACGGGGTCACTATCCGGGTACCTTGTCTCTGTGCCAAACTGATATGCCTAAATGGTTCTCGTTTCCAACATAATATTATGGGCTTTGAGAACGTATTTACCTATTTGGACAATTCAAATACACAATAACAGGCGCCTCGGAGCACGTTTGAAAGTGGGGGGGGGGGGGGAGCTGAACTCTATATCGGCCATGTTAAATGCTGGACTGGTGCTATCTAAGATAGGACTTCTAACATTGCAGTCTCAAAAAGTGGGGGGGGGGACTCTAGCCCCCACTGCCCCTGAATAAGACAAGTCTGGTCAACAATAATAGCCCTTATCTCTACTTTTTTGCTGAGTGTTTTCACAAATCAAGTGATCCAGATGCAAGTTGTAAAGATGCAATTATATCATAACGTCGGAATTTGGTTCATTTGCTTTGTATGATAAAAATTAACTAAGATGTATAAAGACTACCTGTGAACATTATTTTGTTCCGGTTTTTTTCAGACCTGTCGTTCATTTTCAGCCTTATATATTTCCATTCTGCTTTTTATTTAACTCAGATTTTACTCTTGTTTATATGCTGCGAATTAAAAGAGAAAGAATTTATTTGTGTACACTGAAGCGCATCACTTTTCCACTTCAACATTTCCCGATCAACTGTAATATTTCACGGGTCACCAACCACTTCCAATATTCGTTAACAGTCACAATCAGAAGCAAATTACACAGGAGGCGTTTTGACAGGCAATTACAAGGAAAATGTGGTTTTAAGAAGAATTCAAAATTATTATAGAATCCATGATAACATCTACGCTGCAGGCAGCATGGAATTCGGTGGAGCTGTGACTTCTTCAGTGAAAGCCGGGCAACGATTTGGTGTAAGACTCACGAAATATAATTGACAAAGGATCTGCTGCAAGTTGTATTGTCAGTCTTTTGTCCAGGATATTACCTTTTCAATGGGAGGTCTTACACCAAAGCCTTGCTGAATGCCGTTCAGCTTCGCCAGTCATATCCATTTCCCAGTTGCAATTTGTCCGTAAACATCACCATGTTGGCATAAATTAAATGTGATCAAATGATTCTTATGTTCTCTTCTAAGCAAACATCTCTTGTTTTCTATTTATTTCTTACGGGGTAGTCAAGGTGGAGTGACAAAAGAAGGCCTGTCTAACATCCCGCGCTATGGAAAAGATTGTTGATTGCTATGATCACATTTCTGTGCTATAATAAATATAAAAATCTGGGCTGTAATGAAATTCCCTTCTCGTAAATAAAAACTGATAATTGTACAGAAAATAAGAACCTCAATAAGTTTCCTTAGAAAAAAACGTTGAATGTCCGACATTTTCAGGGATGAGAGCCTATATTCAATATAAAATCTGACGAGCGTAATTATTGATAATGACCCCACTGACGATATCGCTTATCAGTGAAAGAGCAAATGCATTAATTTTTCTTTTCTTCAATGTTCTCAGTTGGCTTTCGAAGTAAATTAAATAGAATTCCATGAGTTTTCGGGATCAAGGTCGTGGGGTTGGAGTCACGTATACGTTTGATGGAGCCGAAGCTCTGTGCGCTGATGGAGGCCAATCTCCATAGACTTGCAGAGTCGAGTCCCCGTGGACTGAGATCCAGATTGTAATTACAAAAATAATAGTTGAAAGGCTTTTAAATATGATTGGTCTCTCGGTGGTGCTAATCAAGATTATTTACCATTTCGATGTGCATATTAAAGAGGCTTGAAGTACAGTTTTGAGTTTGGTAAACAATAACATACTCGAATTATACCATCTTGTTGTAAAAGGACCGCATTATTCTCAAAGGCTGTAGATATCATTCTAATTTGCTCATTTGTGTTGTGGACTTACAAACTCTCAGTATCCATGGCTGTCTTCGTACGTTACCGGGAATGGAGGGAGAATTCAATCTGCATGTCATCTGACGCTGACCACCAAGAATGATCATACATTTATTACTTACCTTAATTCGTAGGCGGTAGTTAAATGAATGCATACAATTAGTAAAAGAATTGCAGGAAATATAAACGCGTAAAATTAGCTTTCGCTAGCTCATGCAGTAAAACGATTTCGGAAATACTAAAATTGTAAATTGTAGTCGCAGCACTTCGCATTTTCGGTGACTGGTGTATGTTTTCGGCCAACTTCCCTGATCCATCATATTCATGGAAGTCATTTGCTAACCGTAATTTATAAAAAGAACGAATTCGCCTGTAATATATCTTACGGGTAGATTCCATTCGATATGCGTCGCAATCTTTTGCCGATTCCCATTGTAAATTATAATAAGCATACGTATGTATAAAACGAAGGCTGCTCGAGCCTTTCGAGGATTACTTGAATTATGTGTACATAAAAGATTTAATCGTTCGGGAACGGAATCGGGAAATAATTCTTGCATTTAGAACAGTCGAACGGCAGCACATATCGGTGCGAACGAGTTCGGCGTTCGAGCCTGTGCCACCCTCCCTTAAAGCAATTCATTTAACCGGTATAACGAAATGGTTTACCTTCAAATCCCTCTTCGAGTCAGGATCAGTTCCACAAATTTGTATTCCCCGCAGCCAGCACGCAAAATAGAAAATAAGCGTGTGCAACAACAACATATACTTACAGGTACTAATTTGACTTTTATTCGATATCAAAACGAAATAATTTAACATGTCATGATCGTAAACGATTAGAACGTTATGTTAAGTACGAAATGTTTATCTTGGAAGTCTTCATACTGTTCAAAATTCGCCGTTAACCACTGTCCCGATTTACGACAACTTGTCCCGATTTACGTCAATTTGCCAGCTTACTTCGGTTAGCGTTCCAACCAAAATCACTGCTCGTTGAAAAGAAATTTTAAGACAGTGCAGCACAAGGGATGTTAATAAATGTCATGGGAAGTTAAAATTATTCGTGAGAACATAGTGCTTCTTTTAAACTACGAATCGCGAAAAGTGTCCCGATTTACGACAAGTGACTGTATGGAAGTGAACAGTAGGAGATCACACTTTTCACACGGCTACGTGGTGCGGCTGTTTTCAGGGACATAGCTCCGCAGGGTCAAAGTTCGCACATTTGGACCACGTGGGGCTTTTCGCCGCGGGAATGCAAACGACCTCATTGACCTGCTTCATATTTCTTTATCCATCTAAACAAATTACAATCAGTACATTTGCTGTCATCGTCACTACACGGGTTTGTGTTTTTTTCGCCTGTATATTAGCGGCGCTAACGGTAACTTTGCAGTCATAACCACTATACAATGTGTTGTGGTCTGGCATTCAACCGAATGTTATCGTACATCATTTTTGCCCTTTCCAAGAGGTTTATCAACGATTGACTCCTTCTGCTTCATCGGTCAGCCATGTTGAGCTCGTAGTTCGTTCAAAATCTAACCTAACAACGGATACAACAAATACATAAAAAATGCGGAATTGGATTATCCCAGGATTAAGAATGAGCAAAGCCTAGAAGCGAGCGGAGAAATACTTCTTCCTCTCGTTTCTGGCTTTGCCTATTCATATCAAGTTTTCCACCAGCTCTAAATTAACACGTTACAGGGACGCGCACTTGTAGTACTCATTCGTGTAATTTCTTGTTTCACACAGAGCTAATATTTGAAATGGATGAAATCTAAAGTACTTTTGTACTTTTGAGGGTTCCATTCGATCTGCCCATATCTATCTCAAGAGCAGATAGATTTGCCCCAACTTCTTGGCCTCCTTCTTCCTGTCCACGTTTTGTATAGTATTTTACACTGAACAAATATTTCATGCACAATGACGCATATATCAAAACGATGGATTATTTGAAGTCAGTTCCTGTCGAAAAAATCCACCTAGTATTGTTGTAGTACTGTTGTTGTCTAGTATTTGTCCACAACCCTTTAGAGATAAATGTGACAGAAGTGAGAATAGCAAGATTATGCATGCCTGTCCTCCATATCCTACATGTATATATGTTAAAAACTGTGGAATAATCTTTCCGGTGAAATTAAGGATGTGTTCCTTGTTAAAATGTTTGACATTGAGATAATGACATGGACGGAATAATGCGATTTCACATGTTTTTAACAAATGCAAAAAAAAAAACTGAAAAAAAATAAAAAAGCAAGGGATTATTTTATTTCCACTCACTAACTATTGAATCAAGATAAAACTAATTTTGTCCCATAACTTAAATTACCTAATAATATTTGAATGAAAATATCATTGGTGCTATACTTTTGAGCAATGAAATATATTTGGTACAAAATCAGTGATAATATACTGATACATGTATGTGTATATATTTCTACTGGATAACATTATTTGTACAATTTTTATTATGTACATGTCTCTGCACTATAGTCAGTGACAACAGCGCCATGCGAGTTGGTGTTTATTGCTTTACCTTTATCAAGCCGACCTTAAATAAAATATCTCATCTCAAAGTGACTGAGTTTTTGATTGAATTTTCTTATGAAGTAGGCTCTAATTTGCAAATTGTCCGGTAGTCATTGAGTGAGTGAGTCCATCGGAATCCTTTCGTCGGCAAAATAAGGAGAAACGTTGACATTAGAACCTTGATTTTTGGCATGAACGTGCCTTAGGGGACTGTCAGTTACCAGCAAGTTCCGAATTGACCGAATTCTGATGAAATTTTATTTATAATTATTTTTCGTTATTTACTGATAGCTCAGCGAGTGCCTATCAGGAACCCTTGGTTGTATGTTTCATTGGGACTTTTGAAGGTTTCCTGATACCAGAAAGCCCCGTCCATTCGAGATTCAGACCATCTGAGAATGGTCATCAATGGATGGAATCCCCCAATTCCCATATATTCTGGGAGCTTACATGATGCTACACTTATTCAACCTGTGCACTACCCTCAGAAGGATTTCCCCACCCCTGGCACAGGCCTACTTAGGTGACCTATAATCCTCGAAATTGGCAAAAACATGTCTACGGTAAAGTACACACTTAAATCATATCAAACCCTACTTCGTAGATGTTACAACAATGGATACCAGGGATTCGTACAAGTAGAAAATTTGAGTATTTTTTAGAATTTAATTTGATAAAATGTGATGGTCTACACTTTGAACACTAATATCTCAGCAACCAGAACAATATTTACAAAACTGCGGCTTTACTTTACTAACAGGTTTTGTTTTTCTTTATCTAGTGCAGAATAACCATCCCAAATTTCTAACTCCTGTGAGGAACAAATTTCCAGAAATAAATGTATTAACTTGAAACTGGAGAAATCAAGTAAGGAATTAAAGCAATAAACAGATATGGGCATATTAACTGATAGTGAAGACACCTCTACTGTTTGTGTCTGAGACAAGGGCGAATTGCCAGCTTGGCTGGTCTTCAATCAATCAGGCATAAAGTTGGCCACTCATTTGACTAAAACTTGCACCTAAGCAAAAAACATGTTTTCACAAAAATAATCTCCCCCGGAAGATGAACCAATATAGCACTAAACAAATGTGCAATAAAAAATTACTACCAGGTGGGTTCGAAGCCTTGTGCATGGTGCCCGCCCCTCCCCCCACCAAATATATATATATATATAACACAACTTCTCTTTTCCCGGCAATAAGCCTAAGGCATAATTTTTGAGTGAAGGGAATAGGTTGGAACCACCTGGGGTGTTTGGGGTCTTGACATGCTTGAGGCTGTCCCTAATTTCAGGCGAGAGAACGAATGAATACAATAGGATTTAACGTTGCTTTCAACAATACTTTAATCAAATCACAATAGTGTGGCAGAGTGGTCCAATGTAGCCTTTTCAGAGTGCTGCCTCACTCTTAATTTTGGCTATACTACTCCACATCTCATCTGTCGCACGTATTCTGTGCAGAAATGTGGTGTAGGCGGTTTGATGAGTGCCAGTGTCATCTAGTCATTCTAATCTAATGTTACACACTTCTAGTTGATTTGCTTAGAAGTGGTTCTATATGGCAAGATACACGGGATTTTCCAGGCCAACCAAGGATTCATAGAAGTCCAAATTTTTACTACCCAATACAAAATATTGAGGTTTTTTTATGCTCAAATGGAGTTTTTCCAAGTTTTTACGGCCCATCCACAAGCTGATATTGAGTTTTTGGATATTTTTACCACCCTACCAATTAAGATATTAACAAATAATTTCTGTAATACTGAAGTCAAACACCACATAAACCCACAAACTGTCAACAGGTCTGGCACACTTCACCTCTGATACATTTCACTGTAAAATCCAAATATAATTAAACGTTAATAACGCATTCAGGTGAAGCTGGTAACGTGTTTTATTTAGTTCTTACGTACCATAGATATTTATAATGAAATACTGAAATAAAATTTTAAGAAGTTTTCTGTTGGTTAATGTTTAACTTGAGAAATATAATGAAGACATTAAATTTGGACATAAATTAAAAACATTGTGTGATGGAAAAGAATCTAATCCAGTGGTACAGGCCATGACATTAGAGATCATTGCGTAACTCACAAAAAGGTTACGGGTACTGCAGGTGCGTAACCTATTGATTAGGTTACGCCAAACTTGACTGCGTTACCCAAAGTTTACGTGAAAAGGTTACGCAGAATTTAACAAAATGCTGGATGTCATCAATGTAAGCAACCGCCAGAACCTGGGTTAAATGGACTCTGTCGCCACTTTATTCAAGATTCCTGTTTTCGTCCTTACAACGATTAAAAAAGTTTTATAATTATAATAAAACTGTGTATTTTTTTATTATTAAATCATTTTGGGCCAGGCATTTAGCAATATTTCGACCATAATCTGAATATAGTTTGTGTGATGGTGAATACTGACAGGTCAGTCTTTGGAGATTCACAAATTACGAAAGTATAAAAACGAAAACTGGACTCCGCATAAGCTCCGGTCATGTACGTCAGTGAAAAGAATTTTCTTTTCAAATTTTAACTTTACAACACAGCCGGTAGTTTTATTTCAAAGTGTATCGCACTACTATCAGCGAAGAAAACCACATGGTAAATTTGTTCTCGTATTCCCGTCGTCCCGCCAACTGAAACAGAAAGCACGTGAAGTTTGTCGTGTCTATGTAGTCTCTTGCTCAAGTTCATGTTGGGCTGCAGAGTTGCTCTTCACAGGTTGTACAGATTTCCTGTCAATCAGCGACCAATGGGAGCGCTTGATTTGGTGTTAGCCAATCTTCTGTTGTAAAGCACGTGTCGCAGACTGTGTGCGCCCTATGACTGTAGTCGAGACCCTGTCGTTATATCGTCATCGTGATCTGCGCATGTCTCACACCTGAGTTTACTTCCGCTTTCTGTATCAAGCGTGTTATTGGCAAAACTTTGGCAATTATTTCTAGAACTGAAAATCCCCAAACATTCGAAGCCAGATTGTCGAAGGATCGGCGATGGATTTCACATCATTGAAATAATTTGCACCATTTCGAGGATTGAGTTTTCGTCAAAAATATTGAGTATTTCTTGCCCAAAACGTACACTTTTGAGTTTTTAACTGTCTGTATTCAGTTTTTGACATTTTCTTACGGTAGTTTAACGGTAGTAAGAATGGACGTCTATGAATCCCTGGCCAACATACTTTATAAACCCAATTTTCAAAATATTGTAAAACTGAATTTTCAGCACATCATTGGCACTCAAATAAAATCAACAAAACTCCGTTTTTCTGTCTATTTCCTATAAAGAATGAGACTCATTTGCAGCTTTGGTCAGGAAATAATTTTAAATCGATAATCTCATTAACTCAGGAGAATGGATACATGCATCTTTACATTGTATACAATCCAGGTTTTTCTGATCACCTCCTGGTTTTAATAGTTTTATGATCCAATTATTTCTGTGATAGGTAGTTTCCACTATAATTCTTGAAGAATTTATCAAAGACAGCAAAACAACTGAAGGTAGACAACTCTGTCTGTCTGGGAAGGGGTGGACAACTCCAGGACTAGAAATTTCCATAACATTCTAATATCTTAGCACAATCAAATATAAAATGTTCACCTTGTTTACCATGAATACACTACAATGACCAATGTGTATAATGAACAACTATTTCAGACTGATGGCTAATGAAATCTTTGTGATGTGAATGTTACAAATTGTATGTACAGTTAGCATTTCAATACATGCGTATTGACCAAACATCCATGTAACAACCCATTGAACCATAAACAGTTGACAAGCCTTAGAGAGTTGTCCCCCTTGATTTAGAAACTACATGTTTGTATGGCAAAGAATCCACTTTTTGCTAGGAGCAGTATTCCACGTCTTATCCAGAACCATTCCATCATTGCTAATATGTAATATACTTACTTAAATTTAGAAAACTTGTTTCTTAAGAGAAAGGTTGTACTAAAATACTTTCATGTTGCTGTTCACAAACAAAGAATTGTTGGAAGATGAACTACATTGACTTGTTTGTTTGTTGTTTTTTATTACGTTTCATGTTTTGACAACCTTTTAGTCTTACCTGAATCTCGGATTATCCCTCTTCAAATTTAACTATTAAATTTTAGAGATACCTTCAAAGACCAGTTTCATACGAATATTAATCCAGGATTAGCCCCACAAAATTTCAAATTCTGTGACTTTACCCGACACCTGCTATTAAGTATACAAGTATGAATCTACATGTAGAATGATTTAGTTATATATTATTGATAGTTAATATTTGCATACTAATCTGCCCATTCACATTAATCCTTGAACAATGTTGTCTTGCCCTGTGCACCACCATGTTAGCTCCGGTTCGTGTTCAGCAATATTTCAGCTAAATAATGATGATTCAAAGAAAAGAACAATAAGCTAAAAAACGCAGGAAAGAAGCAATCTCTGATTGCTTAATTGTATGCTCCCCCCCCCCACCAATCCTGATTGCTTGATTGTATGCTCCCACTCCTCCGACACTGCCCTGCCATTGTTCTGTTCTGTATTGGTCAGTGCAGGCCTAATTTGGATAATTATAAAAATTCTGTTTCAGTCACTTTTTTTGCCATGCCTTGCATAAATTCATATTCTAATTATCAAGTTGATCGATCAACATGTGATAATACAATGTTTTGATGCAAGATGGTCGCCGAGGCTTTCGCCAGGATGGACAGACAAAGTGCTTTACTTTGCACAACTACAAGGCACTGACCTCCTATCATGCAAATTCCATGCTTGTCCATACAATATGGACCGAGGTCCAGCCTGGACAAATATATATATCCCATTCACTAAGGTTTGAGGAACAAAGGGCCATAACTTTTGAAAATATAACCGAAACACACAGAAACTTCATGCTGCACAACTATGGGGCATTGGCCACATGTCATGCAAACAGTTGTCCATACAATATTAACCGAGATCCAGCCCGGAGGATTTAGGATTTACCTAGACTTGTAAAGATGGGGCATCGCTAGGATTTCTTGAGTGGGGGAGATTTCCTTATCATCTAGAGAACCCAGTACTATGATGTCCAACATAGGAAAATAACATGGGGCTAGGCAATGAGAGTCATTCGCACCCAACAACCCCCCACCTCCCTTCTTGTTAACTAATCGATCAGTTGTACTCTAACTGGTCACTATTAGCCCATGATCATGATGACCATCCATCCAACCAAATATACCAACATGAAACAGCCAACCCATGGAGGCTATATAAAAACAGTTGCATTGTATGACGAGTATTTTGTGATGTATGACACGTAACCATGGTAACAGATTCCACTCAAAAATACGGCAAATGCTCTAATAATTTTGATCACCCCTAATTACAGTACAAGGCAGAAAAAACTTGATGCTAAACGCGAGTAGAACGCGAAGTAATCGAGACTGACCCGCGCTAGTTTATTGAAGGAGTCGCGACTATAAATTTCTGAACACGCGCTTTTGACCCGACTGTAAACGCGTCAGCATGTAAAACCGGCCGATGTAGCCGTCGACCCTATCGTCTCGGGTTTTAGCGTGATCCACTGGCATATTTCAAAAGGGATTACTTTATTGATCGCGTCAGATCCAGTCTTGTTGGCCGAACAAGCCAAGATTGACCACCACGTAAGAAATTCCCCTCACAGTAAAATGCTCGTCGAGTAAAAGCTCATTGATAGTCCACATCATTCAATAACGAAATAATCGGCAATATACGTTGAAATTTTATTAAGAATCATACCATAAACGTATAAGAAGTTTCTTTTTGAAGACGTACCTTCATTGTGATGGAAATTGAAAAAATCAGCAAAGAATGTCGTTTTTTGGACCATTTTCAACGCCATCGAAATCTCATTTCCCGCGGTAGAATGTGGGAGGTATTGGCCTCATTTCAAAGGTCATTTCCCCCCCTTTCGACCTATGATGAGTGATTTAACAAATAACAAAGAAATAACGAAGAATTGAGTGAATAGACATGTCATCATGAATATTCGCTCGATAAAACAATGTCGACTGAGCTGGTTAATACCGCGAAGCGGATTAGTTGATGAGGTCATCGCAGTTAAGGCTGTGAGACAATCGCAGCGATTGGTCGGCTGTCTGTCTGTATGTCAGTCTTCAGTGCCGAGTGAATTTATCGCATGGAAAATGGCACCGTTGGAAACTTTAGCGAGCCGACTGTTGGATTTACAACGGAAATAAAGGCTAGGGTTTCTCGGATTTATATGTCGGATTAAAATCCACAGGGATGATGTACTGGTATTTTAGCACGATCGTCCGCTTGAATTGGGGGAATCGTGATGAGACTTTTTATGGAAACTATCGTTTGGCTGAGACATAGATGCAAGATAATGTTGCCGAAATCAAAAAAAATTTTGTTTGTTTTATTTTCTCGCCTGGTCTGGTTTTATTTTAGACACAAACGGGCATATATTTTGAAGGACAGATTAATTAAAGTACATGTATGGGCTTTCTGAAAATATATATATTTAGCGGGGTTTCAATCAAGCTACATGCAATATATTGCTTCAAAAAAAGACGGCCCATAACAAAATCCTCCCACATGCATTTATCCGAGCATACAAGGCTGACAAACTAGACTATCGGCAAGCAGCAAAGGGACCCGTTTATTTACAACACGCGACTTGTTCTCATCGCGTCATGCAGTATCGTTACAGTTACGGGGTACGGTCGACGCGTCTCAGTCGCGATTATGCTTTTGTTTTTGCGCGACTGAGGTGCATTTTCCGATTGAGATTAATAAATTATAGTCGCGAAAATTATTTTTTTAACTCGCGTTTAGGATCAAGTTATTCTGCCTTGTACTGTACTTGGACAAAACTCAATCAGTCCGGATAAATTTCATAACCCTTTAATCATAAACAATGGGTGACATCGCTGTTGTATTATTTTATCCAATATTCAGGTAGACATGTGTGTACAGATATGCTGGGGTGTTATGCATGTTATATTTACAGGAACAGGATATTTACAGGAAGAATATGGTGACCAATTCATATTGTAACAGTTTACAATGTGGAAGACTAGCAGTTTATCATGAATACAAACATATGCCATACTACATGATTATGATATATGTCGCTTTCAACAATCTTTCAGTCAAATCATGACATATCAACTTTGGGCACTATCACTTTTCACACCCAGGTTGCGTGACCATCATATTAATTTTTATCCCAAGGAGCACCAGCTGGTCACCCCGTTTGACAAACTGTCTGTGGAACTGAAGCCCTTTAATTCTTACCATGACCTAGGGTGTGCATAAGAACACCTCAGGTCAATCAATGAGAGCTCCGTGAGACTTGCAAAATAGGACCAGTTTATCAACCGGAAGTGCTAGTTCTGTGTGTTGATTGGTTAACTAGGTCAAAATTAACAAATTACAGAATCTGATTGGACAGTTGAACGGATTATGCAAGTCCCCCATTGTCAACTGCAGCACCTGATTATTATTACTGTTCTGTTTCAGATCCTTTGTCAGCCAGGTTGTCCTTTCACATGTGATAGGCAGTGATAGGTAGACAATGCTTTAACATCAATTAACAATACCATAAAATCATTTCCAAGTGGCTGTCAAAGTACAGAAAATCCACCATACATGTAGCAGCAGCACCAGTTATAGTGAAGACAACAGCATCAGTTAAGGTAGTTGACATCCAAAAGAACAGGTGCTCCTGCTGTGAGAGACGTTGACCTCTGTGGTAAATGTTTCTTGGTTGATGATATCCCAAATCATTGATTAAGACTAAGAGTACAATTTTGCAAATAGAGATCTCTCTGCCTTTTTCCTACGAAGTAGGCTACAGATCGCAAATTGTCCGGTAATGAGTGAGTGAGTGAGTCAGTCCATCCGAATCCTTTCGTCGGCAAAATAAGGAGAACAGTTGACATTAGAACCTTGATTTTTGGCATGAACGTGCATTAGGGCATTGTTACCAGCAAGTTCTGAGTTGACCGAATTCTGATTAAAATTTGATTTATAATTATTATTTTTTATTATTTATTGATGGCTCAGCGAGTACACTGTCATGCCCATCGGGAACCCTTGGCTGTATGTTTCACTGTATATATAACACAGTGGTGGGATATGCCATCCGTAATTGTTTTTATGAAATAGGAAATGCTAATTTTCCATCATTTGTTAGTGTATTTATCTACACCGCTATGCCAGCCTCAATGCACACAATTCTGTATATTGTTATAGATATATGTAAACTGTGGCCTTTAACATGTATCCTATTTCACATCCAAACATTTCATCACTGACCACATCAGGCTTCAAATTCAGGTCAAATTACCCACTGATGGTGAAATATCCTACATCAACCAATTAAGTCAGCCTGGTGCAATAACCCAGCAGAAGAAAGAAAGATGTGGTATCATCCTTCAGATTAGTCTGTGTGAGCGACAATGATAAAAGTTTACTGAGGGTGAAACAAAGCCATGACGGCATGTTTAAAGGGTCTTCTTCTGGTAGAATTTAACTAGATAAAGTAACTTTGATCATGATGTGAAAATATGATAACGTGAGTTTTTTTTGTACCTCTTGAATATTGACTATATATCACACTTGGATATAATTTAAACAAAAAATTACATGTGTAAACAAAATATGTCTAAATTTTTCTTGTCATTTCAAATCTTGATCCATTTTGATTCCTTGATTAGGGGATACAGAATCACTGCCACGGAGTGTGTTGGTGTGTCACAGCAATGCAATTCCGATTCACACAATGAAGCTGAGGTGGTTTAACGTTTATCAATGAAGAAAATCACCGATCAACCGCCATAGAATATAATGTGAAACAAGAAAACCGGAATAGTACATTCATCAGATTGCCGATACCCAAAATGTGTTGTCTCATATATCTAGATAACAACGTGATGTAGAGATGCTATTTATTCGTCTTTGTACCGGTTATGCTCAGGAGAATGACATAGAATCATTATTATCTTGTGCATAGAAGGTGTTGGTCTTGAGTTGAATTACCGTAAACTACATAAATGCTACCTTTCTACTATATATAAAAATTTGTTGTATTGTTGGGAAAATAATGTGATTCAAAAAGTTGTTTTGATCCTGGACAAGGGCACTGAAAACCATTAAAGAGATGTAAATGAATTTTCACACGTAAAGCTTGAAATCTACTGAACCTTTATTATTCAATCTGTTTCCTTTAGTTAAAAAATTGTAAAATTAAATCGTCGATCGTTATTTAATTTCGGAATGAAGGCGCATTAGAAGACTGTTACCAACAAGTTCTGAGCTGACCTACTTTTGATGAAAATTCCTGGTGATTTTTGATGAAAATCACTGGCGATTCTGACTTGGGCGGTGCCCATCTTAATATAGGCAGGATTTCAACTGGGGGTGGGGATTTCCAAGAGTTCAGTTCGCGTTCGAGTCCTAATGCCTACTCTACTTCGTAGGTCCTGTGACGTTAGTCACACTGCTCATGTATGTAGAACATGCATTCACATATTTGTATGGTGGTGACATTGAAGTTGATATGAAATGAAGTTGGGAACAAGATTGAATTGTTGACAATAATTTTTAAGCGGAATGAATGTTGAGGTGCAGATAATGATACAAAGTTTGGCAATACAGTTAACCGAGTTATGATAAGGTTTGGGGGAGGGGGGTGATAATGTTTGTTGTAAAATGTTAGTTGAACAAAAACCGAAATATTTGCATAGACAATGGAATGGTTTATTACATACCAACTTCCAGAAGTTGAGCACTTGTGGAGCAGCATAGATGTATATGGGATTCAGTATTGTTATCATTATCGACTTGCTGTCTAAACAAGGTCTAACTGCTTAAAATCCAAATCCTTCCCAACCTTCCTCTCACTGATGTTAAGCCACTCTCCAAATTCGACGTCGATCGGTTCAATCATTATCAAGTTGTCCAGACAATATCCAAGTGGCTGTCTGTGGCCAACTTGGATTACACAAGCAGGCTGTTAGCCAGACACCCGTCTCCCCATCTTTGCGATGGGCAAACATAAGTTTGTGATGGCTGACCAAAAATATCCGACGGGGAAAATGACAGACGACGGGAAAGCTGTGTGTGCAAAAAAAAAATGTAAATCTGATCTAAATCCGTGTTCTCACATTGTGGTTAACTTTCCTCTCACTCCTGTAATGATAATATAAGGGGTACTATTAAAATATACTTCGCTATGGCCTTGCTTCAGTTTTTCTGTCGATGATTTTAGAAGTCGAGCGCTTCAAATTCCGCCATTGATGAACTTCGACAAAAGGTACATCTCGTTCCCAATGACGTGCTGTCAACCCTCGCTCGCACGTAGCGAATTCCCACTGTACTACACTGCACTGACACACGCATTCTATGGCGTTAATGGAATCGGGGTAATGTGCCAAAAACAAGTCAGTCCGAAAAATAATGGCGCCCAGCAAACACAGCCCTCGCAATTAGCCACGGCAAACGGCATTTGCCGTGGTAAATGCTGGGGTAAAATCACTTCGCGACGGCAGTTTTTTTGCCGTGGGTCGTTAAGTGATGTTGTTGTTGTTGTCAGTAAACAACATACGGTCGATGGTAAAATACGTCTCCTTGAACTGGCTTTCTTGCTAATAAATTTGGTTTTAATAAACGAGACAGCTACTGGTGCTGTGGTTGTTTGATTGCATAATTTGGAGACATCGGTCGGCAAAATGCACTTTTCCAAGAACTGACAGACAGCCGATCATTCCCGATCTAGAAAGCACAGATCTTCAATTGGATGTCTGTCACTCTCCAGCATGCAGGGCATTTCTCCACTGGCGTTTCTTCGTTGTCGCAATAGCACAGGCGACCGCATTTGAGAAGAGTGCTCTAGGGAATGGTGAGGGTTACGATGAAGGGGAATTCACGTACAGTTAGGATTATGTATTATTGTATTATGAATGGCACGGCAACCTGAAATAGTGAACTAAGTAGTAATCTTAAATTAATTTATTACAGCTGGCACTAAATATCATTACCCGAAATATAATTTGCCCGACATTTGGGGTTACCGTACTCCACGTAAGCCCCTACAATTACCATTCTCCTGCACAGCGGTATTTAAAAGTTTTGACAGTGACAATTTGTTTTGCTTTGCCATCGTACGAGAGCATGACGATGCTGACGAAATGGTGAAATTTGAGGTTGTCGTGCATAAAGCCTGAACTGGCGGACAATGGTGGAAACTGTGCTTGAAATTTTCTTTACTTTTTGAGGCGTGCAAGATCGGCCAACATGTTACGACCACGTGGCTTTGTCACTATCGCCGTATCGGATAAATGGATAGCTGGAACCCGAGGTAATAAAAAACTGGAATGCCTCCGGCCGACTATATGGGCAAGTCCGCGGCACACCAAGAAGCGGCAATAATATTAAGCTGTCGTTGGATGTGCTGAACATTCTGAAGGCGGAATACAAAAACTTTACCAGAAGGAGTTAGAAAAATCAGAGTTTTTATTCATTCTTGTTTGCAAAGAAGCCAAGGCAAAACTTAAAATATTATATAACTATAACTTCAGTTTTTTTTTTATTTTACCTTTTTTTTTTAATTCATCTAAGAAATATAGGGTATTCCTGAAACTATCTTATATTGAAGTTATATCTGTTAACCAGGAAAACTCAAATCCACACAAATGGTAATATTTTCTCTGTTTCGCACATCTCATGTCTCTACTCCCATGAAGCAATATTGTCACCAGGTATGTGATCATGAAAAAGTTCAATTGAAAACTAAAATTAAAATAATAAAACTAAAAATTGACCTACCAACGCATGGTTTGTAGCAAGGTTATGTTACCGCAAACAAAAAACTTTTGAATTTTTGCTCAATGGTCAGTACATATCACCAGAAGTTCATCTGTATTTTATGAACTTCTGATATGACAAAAATGAATGCATCAAATTGTAGTAGAAAATCTGTGAATTCCAGCAAACATCCTGGGCAAGTCATTTAATTATCGTAGTGAAAACTAGATATACTGAAAAAAAATGCTGTGGTGAAGCCCTTTTTTGCCGTGGCAAATTGATTTCTCCTCAGCAATTTTTTTGCCGTGGAGAATTTTCCTAATTGTGAGGGCTGAAACAGCAAGCAAAGATTACCATTTAGCATTGGTCAGATCGAGCCGGAGGTGTCTGACAATATTGATACATCCTCTCAATCCATGTCCGGCTCAGATGTTGACATGTTGATCGAAATACCATAACACGAAAACAGGCAGTGACAACAGTCAAAGTATTACATCGACCACAAAAACGTTAACGTGTTGAGGTGAAAAAGTTTGTGCCCGGTTGGGAAAAGACTTACTCATGATTGGACTACACATCTAACTGAAAAGCAATCCCAACTGTCCTTTCACTGATGTCATGACACTCTCCAAGTTAAACGCTTATCGGTTCGAATGTTCTTGAATTATTACGTTAAGTTCCCTAAGTATTCGTGACCGGAAGTGAATATCGCAGTCGTGAAAAACTGACCACTTCCGAATAGTTTGTGCAGGTCAGTTCAGAAAAACGGACGTTTTCGTAAATTAGAGTCCCCATGTATATGCCCATACCGTTCGACAATGAAATGTCACAATACGTCGACTGTGGTGTTTCTTTAACTTTGTGATATTTACTCCAGACAGCACTCTTAAATGACATAAGATCGACAACCACGAGAAATTCACTATACTTTGCGTGTAGAATGACGCCAAATATACTTCGGCGAAGTTCAGTGGTACGAATATGTGTGGTCGAGGGGAAAGCAAAAACCCGGGAAATGTTTGTTGTGCGTTTAGATTTGTCAGGCAATAATTCGCAATTGATCAAAGGATAAATAAAGCATTCTTTCTGCTCTTTAACCATTAAAGTAGGTTCGAATAATTGACTGCAATGATCGGCTGACAATGAAGAGATAAGTTTCATGGGATGCCCGGCCAATTTAAAATCACAAATTCGCGTATATCCTTTTATTAGTACATACGGGACAAGGGCATATTCTGTCACTTAGACATTTTAATGATATTTTCTTTATTTTCTCTTCAGGACATGCTTGAACTCTTGCAGAATTTTTTTCACGGCCGAGAAGACTAGGCACAAATCCCAGTGACGCCAATGATGTTTACATGAAAATAGATAACGATCTGATGAAGAAACACAGATTACGTCATTTTCAGATTGAGAATCATACCTAATAATTTCTTGATTGCTCTTCATAGGGAAATATTGTGGAAGGGCTTTTCAAACTGTTTATGTCAATGAAACAAACAGCAAATTAAGCAAGCGCCCGACACTATCTGAAGACCCATATCAGGGCCAACTCGTCTGGGACGATATACAAACTTCAAAGCAGGAACGAGCTCATCCCGCCATGAATAGCGGCTAAACGAAAGACATGAATTGCTTGCCCATTCTAACAATTCACTGTATCCCTTCGATCATTATTAACAAATGTATGAAAATACTTTCATAGGATTAGGTGGGGACTGTAGACATGGAAGAATGAAAGTTTCAACATGCCACGTGTTGGTTGTACATTTTCCCGCCATACGGAGTTGCAATAACATCACGTGATCAGTACTTGGATAGCATGGCACGTGGGCCAAACTTTCCTTGTACACGGTTCCCGCTTCATAATATAATCAGCCAACACAACCTCAATATATTATGCCTTCGTAACAGTGAGATCACGACTTTCATGAAAAATAAAAAATTGGTTCAATCTGTTTCAGATGTAAATGTATTCTGGAATATTTCTGACGAAAGACAGATCGATAGATGATGATGACGGAACAGCCAAATGTACAACCGTGTTTTTATCTAATATTACCTCATGGATTCAGCAAAATTAATTCACATTTCAGACAGTATAATTTAGAGAATAAGTAGACAGAAAACCTATTAGTTTATTCCATCTTTTTATTTTTTTAACTTTAATCT
This sequence comes from Hanleya hanleyi, assembly GCA_036873755.1. NCBI lineage: Eukaryota > Metazoa > Mollusca > Polyplacophora > Lepidopleurida > Hanleyidae > Hanleya > Hanleya hanleyi. The sequence goes on along the minus strand of JAVTVY010048996.1, from coordinate 199,328 downwards.
CAACCCACTATTCCGACCTCCGCTTCAGTTGCTATCAAATTACCGCATATGATCTCGGCTATCTTACGTAAACGTCTCTTCCGACATTTAACTTTTGTGTCAATAATCCAGTCAGAAGTATGGTAATATCTTCACTAATAGTGTAAAAATACTCACTCAAACATTCTAATTTTCAAGGACTTTCAAGGCCTTTAATTTTCAACATAAAAATTATGCGCTTTTACAAACTTTTAAGGACCCATGCGAACCATGAAACAATGACACCATACACAATGACGCCGTTCCACGCTTTTTACGGCTATGAAGATTCCGATGCAGCCATATGTCACGGTTAATCCTGCACGTCACAGCTTTCCTTTCATAAAAATTCTCTGAATAATATCCTCGTTTCTATTTTATCCAGGGGTGATTGAAGAGAATAAGTCTGTATTATTGCTTGCTCCTGAATACAAGAGCGCAAACTTCTTTCGGTATATGCATCACCGCGAATTTCACGGCCGTAAAATATTCTGAATCGCCGCGTTCGTTGGAAATGATACGTTTCTAAATTATTTTTGTCTGAACAGTACAAAATATGTTTTCAGTATCATAGCTGGGAATCTAACATTCGTGTCTTCGGGAAAAAAAATCCGAAGTCGGACCCAAACAAGCGCGTTTCTAGTTTTAGGGTGAGGCGCACATGGCATACAGTCGCCAAAATTAATGCAACTTGGGGTTGGGGTTGATTGTAAATCTCTACCCCACGACTAAGAAAATCCGTGGTTCAAATGTCCGGTCAAACTTCAGCATTATATTTTTTTAAGACCGAATGAAACGTAACTTCCAGTTCTTCATTTTGATATTTTCAGTATAATATCGAATGTATGCTCTCTTCAATCGGCATTGTTTAATATCGCACGTCCCCGTAAACCGGCAATATTCCCAATCGCGGTTTAAACATTGGATACATTTCGTTTGAGACATGATGAAAATCAACTTAGTTGTTACAATTGGTTATGTTCAAAATGCTCAAAAAGTTTGCAAGGTTTATCAAATACTAATTCTAAGGAAACTCGTTGATCTGGAAGTTTTTCCATCCCACAACTACATAATATTATCAATCTCGCGACCACGATAAATGGGGGATTTTCGAATAGTTAGGACTGCGGTTTTTCGCGAATGGGCCGTTTTCGATTACTTAGGGAACAGTGTCACGTGACTTGGTGAAAAATGCCCGTTTTCGAATTTACTTAGGGTCGCGAATAATTAGGGAACTTACCGTAGTCAGACAAAAAATGTGTAACGGAAAGATGGAATTTCGGGCACCCAGTGTTTCTAAGTCCCCCGCTCCCCCCCTCCCCCTTCCACTAATGTGATGGGGAACAAAACCAAAGTAAGATGTTATTGTCTCCGAGTCAAATAGTCATTTGCAAATAAAGGGGTGAGTGAGTGAATAGAATTAAAATCCACGTCCCTTTCAACAATATTTCAGCTATATCGCGACGAACCAACGAAGCACCACCCACCCTGCTACTCCTGAAATCTTTAAAGCAGCATGGACCCAGACATCCTCCATCCACCCTATAAAACACTGAGGACATCACACAAGACACAGATAGGACATTTACATGGTGCAATGAAGACAAGTGATATTACAACTGGTGCTGGACAGATCACATTATCAAGTTCCTGTTGCTTCTCAGCAAAATGCGCTGAAGCAACAGGAACCCGTGAACGGCATCATCTACAAAAATCTGTGAATAAAATGATAAAACGTCACAATTGCAATGTAAACAAATGGATTAAAGGTCACATGGGCAATGATGTTGTTTCACGCCTTTTACGACTAAAGAGTTTCATCTCGGGACAGTTCTATTGCTTCATATCGCTGTACAATGTATCTCATTGGTGGAGACTCCATAATGTATTAAATTGGAAGTCTTGTTTTCAGCTGAAAGTATGGCTGTAGTGTGAAGAGCAACCTGCAGCATGGTAAGTTAAGCCCAACTCACACTATGAACATTTTGTTGTATTAGAACAAAAACACGGTTCAGAACATGTTTTGTCTCACTCTGCAGTGCGAGGTGCCCAGAAATACTAATATTCTGTTTGAGGGACAAGTGCATGAAATCAAACAGGTTTGATTTTCGGAATATGTTTTCGTTCTCAAAACAGTTTTTGTCTTCAGTGTGTGGTGATCGCAAACTGTGTCCAAACATTTACCAACAGTTATCCAATCAACTGGCAGCCGTCGGTCATGTGACAAAGCCGCTCTCACATGACACAACAGAATGGCTCTCATCACATGACCGCCAGCCTCACTGCTTTGATCAAAGTGACTGGCGGTCGAGAGAAAATGTTCGCAATGTGAGGTTACCAGGAACAAAAACACGAACAAACTGTTCTGTTCTAATACAACAAAATGTTCGTAGTGTGAGTTAGGCTTTACATGCGTGAAAGGATGTGAAACATGTTTTATCACATTGACAATCAGATAGGCAATTCATGTTGAGAGATACATCAAATATACGCAAACATATATTTGGCAAGAGAACAACATACATATAAATATGTATCAATGAGAAGAAATTAGGACATGAACATACTGAAAGAAATGCAAAAACGTCTACAAGGGGACAATTACAGGAGATTGAATGAACAGACCCCTAGCTAGCGTTATTTGGCGGGGCGCCGCGCCCTGCCCCCAAAACCAGCGCCCTTGTGCCCTAGACACAAATGTTCCGCGCCCTGCCCCTATCGGTATCCCACAACGTGTCTTATCAAAATGATCTCCACTTCTCTCTTTATTTTGAAAATTTCATCAGCGCGACATCCCGTTTTCCCTTTCAATCATGTCCGTTGCTTTAACACCTCCTACAATAGAGAGCGCATATTAATCTCGCGTGTTCTGGTTTCAATTCACTCTCCGGTTTTGGCTATGTTTCACGTAAATTTCATACCAACCAAACAGCGGTGTGCTTTTATGTGAGATTACCGAATCGTGGAGAGTACGTCCTGTCCAAACAAGCATGGCCAAACAAACTTCAAACTTTTTAGTTAGTCGTTTCATCGCCGTTTAATAGTTTAATTATAATGCCCAGTAGCGCCAGACGTGCCAAAAAACGGGTACACGACAATGCTGTTACATCCAAGGGCTGCAAATCAATAACGTCGTTCTTCAGGCTGGATGGAAATGCGATGACAACAACAACAACAACTTCAACACAGCCGGATGAGATGTACTCGCTACCCGACTCTGGAATCGAATCAACGTCACCGGATTACATTTACTGGTTCTGAATTTGAATTTATTGTTGATAGCAGGATAATCACAAAATGGAAACGGCAAAAATTTAGAACACATGTGGACTAGTGTTTGCTGTAAAGCAACCAGCGGGTGGTCAGAATTGAATTACCGGTAATGTTATTAATGAAGAAATTCTTTACGGTATCATATGGATGACGACTGCCAACTAATGTCAGATCTGACACTTTGTAGTCGGAGAATCTGTTCAAAGAATTTTGATGGCTGTTATGCGAGGAAAATCAACAAATGAATCCCATGATCATCAGACCTCCAGTTATGTTCACCAGCATGACCAGTGTATCATATCCCCTGTAGTGATTTAACAAGGAATACAAGATTTTAAGACAGAACTTGGCAGAGCATGGGCTTCAAAAAAGAACTTTTCAAATGCTCTCTCAGGCCATCATTTTAATGTCAATTTCTCAATTTCCGCCGAAGGCGTCCCCCCTTGGTCGCTGCGCTCCCTCGGACTTCGGCGCTGCGCGCCTTCATCTTTGCACCCTGCCCCTTTCAATTCCTGACTAGGGGTCTGATGAACACAAGGGAATCAAGAATATGATGAAGACCAAAGAGAGACAGGAGTGAGAATGATTAGAGAGATATAGGGGTGGTGAGGATCAGAGAGATATAGGGGTGGTGAGGATCAGAGAGATATAGGAGTGGTGAGGATCAGAGAGATATAGGGGTGCGGAGGATCAGACCAATGTACGAGTGGTGAAGATGGAAGAGATGTAGGGGTGGTGAGGATCACAGAGATGTAGGGGTGGTGAGGATCTGAGAGATGTAGTGGTGGTGAGGAACCGAGAGATACAGGGGTGGCGAGGATCAGAGATGTAGGGGTGGTGAGGATCAGAGCAATGTAGGGGTGGTGAGGATCACAGAGATGTAGGGTGGTGAGGATCTGAGAGATGTAGTGGTGGTGAGGATCCGAGAGATACAGGGGTGGCGAGGATCAGAGAGATGTAGGGGTGGTGAGGATCAGAGCAATGTACATGTAGGAGTGGTGAAGATGGAAGAGATGTAGGGGTGGTGAGGATCAGACCAATGTACGAGTGGTAAAGATGGAAGAGATGTAGGGGGGGTGAGGATCACAGAGATGTAGGGGTGGTGAGGATCTGAGAGATGTAGTGGTGGTGAGGATCAGAGAGATACAGGGGTGGCGAGGATCAGAGCAATGTAGGAGTGGTGAAGGTGGAAGAGACGTAGGGGTGGCGAGGATCAGAGAGATGTAGGGGTGGTGAGGATCCGAGGGATATAGGGGTGGTGAGGATCAGAGCGATGTAGGGGTGGTGAGGATCAGAGCAATGTAGGAGTGGTGAAGATGGAAGAGATGTAGGGGTGGTGAGGATCAGAGCGATGTAGTGGTGAGGAGGATCAGAGAGATGCAGGAGTGGTGATGATCAGAGAGATGTAGTGGTAGTGACCATCAGAGATGTAGTGGTGGTGAGGATCAGAGAGATGGATCATGTAGGGGTAGTGACCATCAGAGATGTAGAGGTGGTGAGGATCAGAGATGTAGGAGTGGTGATGATCAGAGAGATGTAGTGGTGGTGAGGATCAGAGATGTAGTGGTGGTGAGGATCAGAGATGGATCATGTAGGGGTAGTGACCATCAGAGATGTAGAGGTGGTGAGGATCAGAGATGTAGGAGTGGTGATGATCAGAGAGATGTAGTGGTGGTGAGGATCAGAGATGTAGTGGTGGTGAGGATCAGAGAGATGGATCATGTAGTGGTTGTGACCATCAGAGATGTACAGGTGGTGAGGATCAGAGAGATGGAACATGTAGGGGTGGTGACCATCAGAGATGTAGTGGTGGTGAGGATCAGAGATGTAGGGTTGGTGACCATCAGAGATGTAGTGGTGGTGAGGATCAGAGAGATGTAGGAGTGGTGATGATCAGAGAGATGTAGTGATGGTGAGGATCAGAGAGATATAGCGGTGGTATGGATCAGAGCGATGTAGGGGTGGTGAAGATCAAAGCAATGTAGGAGTGGTGAAGATGGAAGAGATGTAGTGGTGGTGAGGATCAGAAAGATGTAGGGCGGGGTGAGGATCAGAGAGATGTAGTGGTGGTGAGCATCAGAGAGATGTAGGAGTGGTGATAATCAGAGAGATGTAATGATGGTGACCATCAGAGACGTAGTGGCGGTGAAGATCAGATTTAGTGGTGGTGAGCATGAGAGATGTAGGGTGGTGAGGATCAGAGAGATGTAGTGGTGGTGAGGATCAGAGATGTAGTGGTGGTGAGGATCAGAGATGTAGTGGTGGTGAGGATCAGAGATGTAGTGGTGGTGAGGATCAGAGATGTAGTGGTGGTGAGCATCAGAGATGTAGTGGTGATGAGGATCAGAGATGTAGTGGTGGTGAGCATCAGAGATGTAGTGGTGGTGAGCATCAGAGAGATGTAGTGGTGGTGAGGATCAGAGATGTAGTGGTGGTGAGGATCAGAGATGTAGTGGTGGTGAGGATCAGAGATGTAGTGGTGGTGAGCATCAGAGAGATGTAGGGGTGGTGAGGATTAGAGAGATGTTGTGGTGGTGATGATCAGAGAGGTATAGTGGTGGTGATCAGAGAGAAGTAGGCAAGGTAAGGATCAGAGATGTAGGGGTGGTGAGGATCAGAGAGATGTAGTGGTTGTAAGGATCGGAGAGATGTAGTGGTTGTAAGGATCAGAGAGATGTAGTGGTGGTGAGGATCAGAGAGAAGTAGGCAGGGTAAGGATCAGAGATGTAAGGGTGGTGAGGATCAGAGAGCTGTAGTGGTGAGGAGGATCAAAGAAATGTTGTGGCGGTGATGATCAGAGAGATGTAGTGGTGGTGAGGATCAGAGATGTTGGAGTAGGGCGGATCAGAGAGATGTACCTGTAGTGGCAAGGAGGATCAAACAGTAGTAGGAGTGAGGTGGATCAGAGAGATGTAGTGGTGGTGAGGATCAGAGAGATTTAGTGGTGAGAAGGATCAAACAGCTGTAGGAGTCAGGAGGATCAGAGAGATGTAGTGGTGGTGAGGATCAGAGACGAAGTGGTGATGAGGATCAGAGAAAAATAGGCGGGGTGAGGATCAGGGAGATGTAGGGATGGTGAAGATGGAAGAGATGTAGGGGTGGTGAGGATGATAGAGATGTAGTTGTGGTGATGACAGATGTAGTAGTGGTGGCGAGGATCATAGAGATGTAGGGTTGGTGAGGATGAGAGAGATGTAGTTGTGGTGATGACAGAGATGTAGTAGTGGTGGCGAGGATCATAGAGATGTAGGGGTGGTGAGGATGATAGAGATGTAGTTGTGGTGATGACAGATGTAGTAGTGGTGGCGAGGATCATAGAGATGTAGGGTTGGTGAGGATGAGAGAGATGTAGTTGTGGTGATGACAGAGATGTAGTAGTGGTGGCGAGGATCATAGAGATGTAGGGGTGGTGAGGATGAGAGAGATGTAGTTGTGGTGATGACAGATGTAGTAGTGGTGGCGAGGATCATAGAGATGTAGGGGTGGTGAGGATCAGAGATGTAGGGGTGGCGAAGATCAGAGAGATGTACATGTAGTGGTGAGGATCAAACAGATGTAGGAGTGAGGAGGGTCAGAGGGATGTAGTGGTGGTGAGGATCAGAGAGATGTAGTGGTGGGGAGGATCAGAAAGCTGTGGCGAGGAGGATCAAACAGATGTAGGAGGAGAATCAGAGAGATGTAGTGGTGGTGAGGATCAAAGAGATGTATGGGTGAGGAACAAATGTAGAGGTTAGGAGATCAGAGATGTCGGAGCGAGGAGGGTCAGAGAGATATAGTGGTGAGGAGGATTAGAGAGATGTAGTGGTGAGGACGGTCGGAGAGATGTAGGGATGGTGATGATCAGAGAGATGTAGGGGTGGGGAGGATCAGAGATGTAGAGGTGGGGAGGATCAGAGATGTAGGAGCGAGGAGAGCCACAGAGATATAGGGGTGAGGAAGATCAGAGAAATGTAACAAGGTGAGGATCAGAGAGATGTAGGGGTGGGGAGGATCAAAGAGATATAGTGGTGAGGAGGATCAGAGAGATGTTGGGGTGAGGAGGATCAGAGAAATTTAACAAGGTGAGGATCAGAGAGATGTAGGGGTGAGGAGGATCAGAGATGTAGGGGTGAGGAGGATCAGAGATGTAGGGGTGAGGAGGATCAGAGAGATATAGTGGTGAGGAGGATCAGAGAGCTGTAGGAGCGAGGAGGATCACAGAGATATAGGGGTGAGGAGGATCAGAGAAATGTAACAATGTAAGGTTCAGAGAGATGTAGAGGTGGAGAGGATCAGAGAGATGTAGAGGTGGAGAGGATCAGAGAGATGCATGAGTGAGGAGGATGACAGTGATAAAGGAGTGAGGAGGATCAGAGAAATGTAAAAAGGTCAGTATCAGAGATGTAGGGGTGAGGAGGATCAGACAAATATAGTGGCGAGGGGGATCAGAGAGATGTAGGGATGATAAGGATCAGACAAATGTTGGGATGATGAAGATCATACAGATGTAGGGATGAGGAGGATCAGGCAGATGTAGGGTGAAAAGGATCAGACAAATGTCGGGGTAAGGAATATCATACAGATGTAGGGACGAGGAGGATCAGGCGAATGTAGAGATGAGGGTGATCAGTGTGAGGGAGATCATACAGATGTAGGGATGACAAGGATCAGGCAAATGTAGAGATGAGGGTGATCCGACAGATGTAAGGTGCTAAAGATAAGACAAATGTCAGGGTGAGGGACATCATACAGATGTAGGGATGAGAAGGATCAGGCAAATGTAGAGATGAGGGTGATCAAACAGATGTAAGGTGCTAAAGATAAAACAAATGTCAGGGTGAGGGAGATCATACAGATGTAGGGATGAGGAGGATCAGGCTGATGTAGAGATGAGGGTGATCAGACAGATGTAAGGTACTAAAGATAAGACAAATGTCAGTGTGAGGAAGATCATACAGATGTAGGGATGCGAAGGATCAGGCTGATGTAGAGATGAGGGTGATCAGACAGATGTAAGGTGCTAAAGATAGGACAAATGTCAGGGTGAGGGAGATCATACAGATGTAGGGATGAGGAGGATCAGGCTGATGTAGAGATGAGGGTGATCAAACAGATGTAAGAGTGATATGGATCAGACAAATGTCAGGGTGAGGGACATCATACAGATGTAGGGATGAGGAGGATCAGGCTGATGTAGAGATGAGGGTGATCAAACAGATGTAAGAGTGATATGGATCAGACAAATGTCAGGGTGAGGGACATCATACAGATATAGGGATGAGGAGGATCAGGCTGATGTAGAGATGAGGGTGATCAGACAGATGTAAGGTGCTAAAGATAAGACAAATGTCAGGGTGAGGGAGATCATACAGATGTAGAGATGAGGGTGATCAAGCAGATGTAAGAGTGATATGGATCAGACAAATGTCAGGGTGAGGGACATCATACAGATGTAGGGATGAGGAGGATCAGGCTGATGTAGAGATGAGGGTGATCAAACAGATGTAAGAGTGATATGGATCAGACAAATGTCAGTGTGAAGGACATCATACAGATGTAGAGATGAGGGTGATCAAACAGATGTAAGAGTGATATGGATCAGACAAATGTCAGGGTGAGGGACATCATACAGATGTAGGGATGAGGAGGATCAGGCTGATGTAGAGATGAGGGTGATCAAACAGATGTAAGAGTGATATGGATCAGACAAATGTCAGTGTGAAGGACATCATACAGATGTAGGGACGAGGAGGATCAGGCTGTTGTAGAGATGAGGGTGATCAAACAGATGTAGGGGTGATATGGATCAGACAAATGTCAGGGTGAGGGACATCATACAGATGTAGGGATGAGGAGGATCAGGCTGATGTAGAGATGAGGGTGATCAGACAGATGCAAGGTGCTAAAGATAAGACAAATGTCAGGGTGAGGGACATCATACAGATGTAGGGATGAGGAGGATCAGGCTGATGTAGAGATGAGGGTGATCAAACAGATGTAGGGGTGATATGGATCAGACAAATGTCAGGGTGAGGGAGATCATACAGAAGTAGGGACGAGGAGGATCAGGCTGATGTAGAGATGAGGGTGATCAGACAGATGCAAGGTGCTAAAGATAAGACAAATGTCAGGGTGAGGGACATCATACAGATGTAGGGATGAGGAGGATCAGGCTGATGTAGAGATGAGGGTGATCAAACAGATGTAGGGGTGATATGGATCAGACAAATGTCAGGGTGAGGGACATCATACAGATGTAGGGATGAGGAGGATCAGGCTGATGTAGAGATGAGGGTGATCAAACAGATGGAAGGGTGATATGGATCAGACAAATGTCAGGGTGAGGGACATCATACAGATGTAGGGATGAGGAGGATCAGGCTGATGTAGAGATGAGGGTGATCAAACAGATGTAAGAGTGATATGGATCAGACAAATGTCAGGGTGAGGGACATCATACAGATGTAGGGATGAGGAGGATCAGGCTGATGTAGAGATGAGGGTGATCAAACAGATGTAGGGGTGATATGGATCAGACAAATGTCAGGGTGAGGGACATCATACAGATGTAGGGATGAGGAGGATCAGGCTGATGTAGAGATGAGGGTGATCAAACAGATGGAAGGGTGATATGGATCAGACAAATGTCAGGGTGAGGGACATCATACAGATGTAGGGATGAGGAGGATCAGGCTGATGTAGAGATGAGGGTGATCAAACAGATGTAAGAGTGATATGGATCAGACAAATGTCAGGGTGAGGGACATCATACAGATGTAGGGATGAGGAGGATCAGGCTGATGTAGAGATGAGGGTGATCAAACAGATGTAAGGGTGATATGGATCAGACAAATGTCAGGGTGAGGGACATCATACAGATGTAGGGATGAGGAGGATCAGGCTGATGTAGAGATGAGGGTGATCAAACAGATGTAAGGGTGATATGGATCAGACAAATGCCAGTGTGAGGAAGATCATACAGATGTAGGGACGAGGAGGATCAGGCTGATGTAGAGATGAGGGTGATCAGACAGATGTAAGGTGCCAAAGATAAGACAAATGTCAGAGTGAGGGAGATCATACAGATGTAGGGATGAGGATCAGGCTGATGTAGAGATGAGGGTGATCAAACAGATGTAGGGGTTATATGAATCAGACAAATGTCAGGGTGAGGGACATCATACAGATGTAGGGATGAGGAGGATCAGGCACATGTAGAGATGAGGGTGATCAAACAGATGTAGGGGTGATATGGATCAGACAAATGTCAGGGTGAGGTAGATCAGAGATGTAAAGATGGGAAGGATCAAGCAGATGTAGGGATGAAGAGGATCAGGCAGATGTAGGGGTGAGGAGGATCAAGAGAGTTGTAGGGGTGAGGGGATAAAGACAGGTGTGATGGGGATCTGACAAATGTAGGGATAAGAATAACAAGACATGTACATGTAGGGAGGAGGAGGATCAAACAGATATGAGGATGAGAATCGAGGATGATCTACAGGGCTAGGGATATGTAAAATATCATATGATAATACATTGCAATGTCCAAACAGCTAAACAGACCAGACAGACAGATGAACTGACTTACCTAAATGTTTCTTGAGTGCCTGAGGTTTGATCACTTGACCACATTTCTCACAGACCACCAAGTAGACCTCATCCTGTGATGGACAAAAGCCATACAAGGGCATATCTGAAATAGAGAACCATAGATGTCAGGTAAGATATTTTGTTCACAATCATCAATACTTCTCAGTCACTATGCCACTGTGGGCTCCTACTTACATACACTGAACTATTGGAAATAGCACATATTGCATTTTCCCAATTAGCTGAGAGGTTGGGATCCCATCTGCCAATGGAGGTTGGCTAAAACTTTTTCACAAAGCATATGTTCAAAAGGTTTTCACAAGAGAATCAATCAGGGGCTGTTACTGACTGCAGGAGGTACCAACTATGATAAAAAGAGGATGAGCTCGGATTTGATGACCATCAATCAAACAGTTTCTGAGATTCTTCAAAAATCCTGTTTAATGTACACTTATTTACTCCAGTTCATATACCACATGAAAAACCATGAATACTTTTCTAAACCAGCATCAAGGTCTCCACACACATTTATTTTAAAGTGTGGAATTTGCTAACCTTAAAACCTTTTTAATCCCACTCTTCAATACATGTATGGTAATCCTTCTAATAATTCAATCACTCTGTCAAGATTTGATCACCCCGGCTGTTCTAGTAATTTTGACCATGCTCTAAAATCAGTGAAAGAACCAAGAAATAATGGATTAATAATGGATTATCTGCATGATTTTGAACCATTTTGTCAACTTCCTGTTCTAATAAATTTGATCTCCCCCTGACTTTACATGTACAGTGCGAAATTTCACTTCCTGTGATTGAACTATTATTAGGATATTAATCAACTCAATGATTAAATACACCTCAACTTCTGGCCCTGACCATGACCAAGGCAGCATCCACTGTGTTCTTATGGTCAGAAACTCATATCTGAGGACATTATTCCAATGCCAGCTGTCAAATATGTGATGTCAGACATACTCAGGTCTGTCAGTCACATCAGAAATTGTCAGCTATGCCGTATCAGACATTATTAGTTACACAGTTCAGTCTCTCATGTTTAGTGTTTGTAACGTCTGCGAGAGCTGTTGATTGCTCTCCTGGGTTTGGTTTTGCGTGAGTAGTGCGAGAGTGACCACTCTCCCCAATATCTCTCTATATCGCTTCCCAATTTACAGTAGAGTGATCGACCGCTCGCCTGGAGAAAAGGTTGTGAGAGTGATGGAGAGCAAGAGAGTGATCACTCTCCTATAAGCAAGCGACTGACAGTGACTGAGTCAGTGGCACAACATGGAAATGTATTAGGTCAATGACAAATATTTCAACTAATAGCGCTGGACATACGGTAATTCATCTAACAATTCAATAACCCTCAATTTTGGTTACAAAATTCAATCGGCTGTTCTGAAAAATTTGATCTTCCTCTAAATCTTTGAACAACAAAGAAATAATGGATTGTCTGCATGATTTTGAATCGTTTTGTCAACTTCCTGTTTCAATAAATTTGATCACCCCTGATATTACAATGCAAAAGTTTACTTCCTGTGATTGAATTATTAGAGGGATTACCAGGATATATTAAGGATATTGAGGATTAGCGAATACTGGCATCAACTACCCAGACGGTTACTTAAATGACATTCAAGAAAGACACCAGTTTGTTGTTTGGACTGCTAATCAGTATCTTTAATGCGAAGTAGTGTGGGGGCATTTGATATAACTATTATTGTGAAAATATGAGCCCAGAGAATGATAACATGTATCCTGCATCAAAAGGTTATATTTCATTTTCCAATAAATATTAGAATCCATCAATAGCATACTGTAACGTGATATAGCAGTGTTCAGAAAGCACCAACTTTATAAAAATGTCACGAGAACTGGCAGGATCCCTCTGGACTATTACAGCAATATCAGTGAAAGGTTAACTGTCAATAGTCATGACAGGATAGAGAAACAAAAATATGCTTAGATAACAACAGGCTGATCATGCCGATTAGACCTGGAATGTTTAATAGCTCATGGCTAATGTGGCAACTACCTCTGGTAGAAAGAGTCAATATGCAATGTGAAAAAAAGTGCATGCTCTGTACCAGAAGCAAATCAACTAGAAGTGTGTAACATGAATTATAAAAGCTAGAGTCAGACAGCCTACACCATTGGCACTTGAAAGTCTCTACACATGAAAGAAGAGATGTGGCGTAGTCACACAGGGCATCCTATTCAGAAGCAGTGCGAATAACCCAAAAGCGGGGGGCTGTGAGGGTCATAACCGTCTGTGAAGCAAGATTTTTTGCATGTCTTGCATGGTTAAACTTAATATAAGTTACTTTCACAGACCTCTGCTTAAAATATTATAGCAGGGCATCAGGATATGAGTAGTCCAAGAGAGAATAATCTGACATAGGTACATGTAGTGGAGAAAACAGAAGATAATAACTGAACCCCAGAGGAGTTCCAGTCACAATGGGATCTGGAAACACTTGGGTAAAGACATTAAAGTGGAGTTAAGACAAGTCCAGTCAATAACCCAGACTGAAGATGTTCAACACCCGCTAATCCATCCAGACTAGATAACTATCCAGTTGTGCCAAAACCAGATTAATCTTGACGTAAACCAAAATTGAGGAAACCAAAAATAATAATGTGGTCGTATCATGCAGACGTAATGGGAAGAAAGCAAAAATCTTCTTGGATTCGCAGAAAGGAGCCAATCATATTTTCTGGTTATCAAACAGATTATCATACTGGTAGCATTCTGATGACTTTGAACAAAACTCTACGATGATGCCTGCAAAACAACATGATGCAGGCGACTGCTCTCTCAATGCCCTCCTAATATTGTCGGGCATAAAAATTGGTAATGCCAGCACAACAAAACACGACGAGGTGGACAAGCCTTGTTGTCAGACACAAGATGCGATTCAACAAGGTGTGGATTCCAAACAAGGAACCAATCCATCAGAGGTAATCACAACCCCTTGATTAGTTACGTACTTTAGAAGATCAGTCTGATGTACAGACATGGTACCAGGTAGAAAAAATTATTCTTAGGAAGATTGTTCCTAAATGAACGCCTCACTTATTCTTATAACACAGCCAAACCAACATACCAAGGAGATCCACGGAAGAACTCCAGGAGAGCACATAAGCAAAGCACTGGGTAATGTTGCCGTCTCCCTTCCAGTATCTTTGAAAGAAATTTAAAAGTGCAGCCTTCATCTGGTCTGCACAGTCGAAGACCACTCTGGACTTGCATTGAAGACTTGTATCCAGATGGGAGGTTTAATGTCACACTCAAGATTATTTCACTCATATGGTGACAACCATTTTTAGAGGTAGAGAAAGTCGGAGTACCTGCATAGGGAAAAACCCACGCCCACATGGTTCAGTAAAAATCCGACTGAACAACTTCAGTTTTGCACATGAGCGAACTTCTTTTCATATGCTCTGCCCATATAAATGGGGAAATAATAATCTCTAGATCATTCTTTTTAACACTAGATCAACATAGGTATTATGCAGGATTGAAAAGTAATCGGAATGTTTGACAAACTTCGATTTTACTATATATGATGTCACAATATATATATGTCACTTCAGATGGTGTGCTGCATGGGCAGGAATCATGTCCCAAAATCTGACTGGTCGCTGGGGTATTATACCCCAGTGAGGTGGTTGATCAATATGAACATATCAAAATAATGCCCGGCAACCATATCCTGTCAGCATTCAACAACGCCTGATCCTCAAAGTCTATATTACTCCTCACAGATTGACAAGAAACCAAAACCCCAAGAAGGGTAATGGACTCTCATGAAAGATCTAAGACTGAAGTATACCTGACCAAGAGGGCCCAAATGAAGTTGTAATAGGACAGAAAAAGCCTGAAATCCAGATCACTACAGAACCAGAAGTGACGGAACAGAAGGAACAAATCACAATGTCATGCTGTAAAGCTGCAAACCCAGCTGATGAACTGTCAAATCTTGCTGTCAAACGTAGAGGGATAGGTGTTGCAGAAGCGTAGAAAAGCAAATCATAGGGTAGAAAGGCAAATCAGGAAGGCGAAACATAAACAAGCCCTGGAGCAACAGGATTGGGGAATATCACAGATCTAAACGGAGTGACTAGGTCGTGATACTGGATGGGAATATCTTGCTATCTCAGCATAGTATTGTAAGTCACCGAATGACTGCTACTAGTTACAACGGGCAATACACCAGCGTATACATAGTGGTATATATAACCGAAACCCACATGTGATAAATAATCTGAAAGAATAGCCAAATACTACATGAAAACGTACCGGAAGAGACAATGGTACAGGTGAAACAGCAAACGAGGCAACTGCAGAATAATGAGACATGGTAAACCAATGACAGGTGAATAAGTCCAACTGTAAACTGATGGGAAACCGGAAATCAATCACCACGGCCAAATATCAGGACACATAAAGCCAAGAATCATCAAGGAATCTTTCTCGAACCAGTTAGAAAAAAAAAAACAGCAAATGATGACAAGTTGTTAATATGCAGGAACCAGCATAGCCGAGACTCTGAATAAGTCATGTTAGACACAAACCAGACATTACCAATGGGGACAAAAACACTTGGTACCCGTTCAGTGACCAGAAGCGAAGATTCAGACTGCCTGTAGAATATCAGACTCCCTGAGATCAGAAATCAAACAATGGCTGAAAGGAAGAAGAAACGTAAACCGTTTTGACTACAGCCAACAAAGGAAGAAATGAAGCTGGGATAATCCCAAATCTGCAGCAATCGACATCATGTAAGTTATCACAGGAACCAGCAAATATGAAATGTAATTTGCACTTCCTATGTATGGAAGTGACAGATGTCAAATGCATGTCAACCAGTGAACTGTTACAGAAACCAGCAAATATGAAGACCTAATCTGCACTTCCTCCACAGAAGTGACAGATATCAAAAGTCTATTGATTATATCTGTTGATCGAGAACCCTCGATAAGCAAACAAGACAGACCCTTCATATGAGATAGCCTGGTATTGGACCAGAAATCATCAAGATCGTGGCCTGCCATCTTGAAATTTGAGAACAATTGTAAAAGTACATAAAATATTTTTCTTTATTTTGTACAAACATATCAGAAGAGAAAGGCTGTGCCAAAATCTCAGCCCCGACCAGACTAGGCAAGAAGAACTACATCAACATATGACTAGATAATATTGTTCAAATACATCATTAAGCCGTATCTCGCACTCAGTGTGCTTGGTAAACTGATCATCCCGAACCCCCTACTTGCCGGGCATGCAAAAAGTGGGTTGAACGTTCAGGCATGAACTTTGATTCACCAGAAACGCAGAAATACAAAACCATTCCTTGATTCTCAATAACATATACTTTCCAGTACTGCAGGTTTAATAACACAAGGAAAATCCAAGAATCACAAAATCCAAGATGCTCAGGATGAACATTGGATTTAATTCCCATCCGCATGGTGTGCGATGGAAGAAAAACGTCACGTAGTCCGGGTGCACCTGTGCAAGGACACTGGGGGTACATAGGAAATTCTGTGTTGAGGTATTACAAAGGATGTCATACAGATACACTAAGTAAAGGTCCATGAAGGTCAGTCTAACAGCATAGGAAACTGTTCACATCACATCTGGTCCATCATGCCTATTCATGGTTCATCTATCAAATCTGTACCATGATGGATACTTCATAAACCATAACGATTACGAGACGGTTGATTCAGAACATTCCGGAGTGTGACCTCTTGACCTCTATGAATATGCCCATATTTGAGCAGATTAGGCACCAGGTAATGTCTTGTATATTTCATCAACTCTGCTTGTTTTGAATTCACTTGTTTCTTATCCGTCGTTTTGATTTGAGAGGTGCCCCCATGTGGTTTCCCTCCGGAAGATCAAAGAGTTTCTCCTCCAGCTTTTCTCCGGACGAACTCGGCCTTCGTCGAAATATACCGAGATTCCACAAAGGTTGCTCATTGCCCCAAAATGCTGACAATTCATTGGTTGTTATTGGTTAGTCTGCACTGTTCCTTAAAGATTGTTCGTCTTGTGTAATCATGTTCTGTCCTCTATTCTGAGTGTGAACAATAAATCCTTGTCAGTCATCAAAACCTTCAATGATTATATAAACCTGGATCACATCCCCTCTATGTCTTCTAAATTGTAAAGTAGGCAGATTTAATGCACGGAGTCTGTCCTGTGAAGTCAAATCTCTCAGCCGGGAATAAGTGTTGTAGCTCTGCATTGAACTCTTTCAATTTGGTCTTTATCCTTTGCATACATTGGGGACAACACAATATTCACATATTCCAGCCTGGTTCATCCGAGAGACTAATAAAGAATAATGTGTTGTCCTGTCTAGGTACTGTAAGGTTTGCTTGATCACACCCAAAATGTTGTTGTTAGCACCAATGTATAAATGTGTTGCTGAAATTTTAACTCTTTGTCCACACCCAAGTACTTCTCCTCCATTGTTGCTTTTAGAATATCCTCCATTCCGTTTTGGTACAGTTTACTGACCAGTCATGAATTGGATGAACCGGATATATTTATCTTGTTTATTTACATAAAATAAGCATACATAATTGGGTTCAATACAAATAGTGCTCTTTATCACCAGTGTTTAAATTTGACATTTGTGAACATGATTCAAACCCCCAATTGAGCTTCAGTTCCAGTGATAACCTGTCATGATTGCATAACCAAACCTTAGTTAGCTGGAATGAACTTTATATCAAGGGCTAAATGTTATGATTATTTACCAGGAATGCATTCCCAGTCGATATACCATTTAGTCTGTAACTTGATTATCATCATTTGGTCAACTCTCCCCCAGCTTATTCCTGATAAACTGTTATAGACAAAATTTTGAACATTTTGGATTTGGATATTACTAGATGTCTCTTATCTAATCATGTTAACACTGACTATGTACTCAATATGAAAAAATATTACCAATATGCCTCCAAAGATTTCCGGGTAAATGAACAATGAAAGGTACAAATGTTCCAATGTTCCAATCTTCAGACAAATTTTATATGAGCTTTAATATGGTAAAAGAAATAGTCTAGTGAAAAAAAATCAAGCATCGAAAATCAATTTAGGAGACATTTAAAAATAAATGCTGAAAAAGAAGCATCACTTTATATGTCAGTTTATCTTGGCGATGTTGACAGGAAATCTGTAATGTCATCTAAGCTCAGTACCCAGAACCATGATGTGGTGTCCATGTTCTCTGACATCGCCAGTTGCACTAGGTCGCATCATGTCTCATGTCAATGAAATGGAAGATGTTGTGGAAGTAAAAGATTATCTTATTATCATCACAAAGGGTTCTAAATTTCACAACTGCACAATAGTTTAGCCAATTCAAAGCGAGTGGGACAGTGAGATAAGTGCCAACGAAAACTGATTCTGGCTGAGCCTGGCTCAGAACATGCTTCTAAACTGCATTCATTGAATGAAAGAAAATGCCATGTTACACTTAGCTAACTTTCATCTCCAGGGAGGTGCTGAGAAGGTGAATGGTCAGTCTGTTTTCTTTCATAGGTTCATTGCCATATATTTGTGTTAACAAATATTCGACACACCATGGCTATCTAGGTGTATTAATGTCTAGATTTGGGTAACTCACTAAACTATAGAATATTAAGAGTGAGTATACCTGCAGTGATCTGGAAGTGTTTATTTTCTCACAGCTGAAGGATATAGTTCAGCCATAGAACTGTCTTCCTCAAAAAACCATAGAATCAGAATCAATGAATAAATTCGAGAGTCGGACCACCACCACTGATGACAGAGATGTGGGGTACAGGTGAATTTCCTTACTTTGTTGGCCTAAGTAAAGAGTTCTGAGCAGGATGGGTTGCCTATAATATTCTATTTTCCAGATTCTGTCACTTAATAGCCTGTATATCATTGTGAATTTGGGGAAGTTGCACCTTAATAATACTAATGATGACAGCATGTGGTTTTTGAATTTTATTACCATTATCTTGATCATGCAAAGGATATAATCTGTTATCACAGTAGTATTTGTAAATTGTTATTCAATTATCTGATTAAAAAGAAGTCACTCTAAAGTGCCAGGTGTTTGAAATCTACGAATTAAAGTTTCCAGTAATTTTTTAATAACTTGCCAAATAAGCTGATGTGATTTTCATATAACCTTATGTATCTCTCTGATAACACTGTTCTACAGGATACAGCTTCATTCTGAAATAAAAATATTGTTTCTCACCTTCTTTCTGAAGCTTCATGGAACTACTGTCGACTTTAGGCTTCCTATGAACGACCTCTTCTTCCGCATCTGTAAATAAACATGTGTGAAAAAGCATGACACTTGGGAACCGATCCTTCATTTTCGTATCAACCTGAAAATCACTACAAACATTAGACATGTTCGGACGGAGAAATCTCGATAACTACGCTACTCCCTTGGCTCAGTTGTCCATATAGTTGAGAAATATATATATTCTTACCACTATCCTCTTCCAAAGGCACCTTCTCTTCCCAAACAGCCCAACTTTTGCCAGAATAGACCGATGGACTATCGTCCAGGGTCGCCATTTTGCAGTTCTTGTTGCTTTTTGCTTAGGCGGAAAAAGCCGAAAATGACGTAAATGTCGGGAAATTCCGCCAGTCCCTGACATCCCTACCAAAACTATATTTTTGGAAATTCAGACGAAAACAAATCAAATCTCTGAAAGCTCAGTACATAAGTATGTTTATGATTAATAAACAGTCCACTAAGTGATGTTATTGTACAATGATACTGTTTTATTTCGTTGAACTTTTTGTTTACTAGAAGACCATAAGCGGCCTTGCCTACCATGTGGGGAAACTTCCAAAAACCGGGCTGTATTTTCTTTTGATCAACAACCTAATCACTGCCTCCTCTTCAGCAGAATAAGGAAAATACCGAACAGAATACTTTAGAATAGTAAACCTTCAGTTCCTCTGATTCAGAGTTTTAATCTCAAGAATGTCTGTTACTGATGGTGAGAAATTCATGCTAATTTCCCATCCCTCCCCCCTGCAAGTTTGAATACCTCGGAATCAACCACCCTTTCTAGGAACTATTTCGTAGTACACACACACACAAGCAATACAATAGTCGCATCAGCGGTGCCCCTAAAACAAGGGTTGTAAATAACATGACGAAGATTCTCTTGACTTGTTTGGGGTATACTGACATAATCTCCACCCGACATTTTCCCCACCGACACTTTCCCTACGAAATTACCCCACCCAACATTTACCCGACTCAAATATTGTGAAATGTTGGTCCAGCCATGCATCACGTAAATTTGACCCCCCCAAAAAAACGTAAGCGAAACTGTTATCTGCATACGAAAAAGTGAAAATACCAATCTCAACAGTCATGCCTTCATGATACTGAGTAATCACAAGCGCCATTTGTTTAGAATATGTCTGGTATATTATGAGGAGAAAAAAGGTTTCTGTTTTGTTTTTTCTTTTTTTCAGCCAGAAATGCGATAATACGACATTTTGCTATCTTAGCAAAATCAAGTGAACAACTGCAAATATATCGAATAAGAACAGACATATGTTTAAATGCATAAATGGTTATAATTCCGCATATTAAACATATCTATGAAAAAGTGCCGACTGGGCATGGCCGGTTACTTTGATCCAGGTCACGACACAGTCCTTTATATTATATCACCCCCAACCAGGACATGCCTTCTGGCATGTAGATGGACAAATTCATGCGTAAGATTTTTTTTGCCAAATTTTAATACGACATTTCATCATATTAGGGTGGGGAAAATTTGGGGTAGGGATAATGTCATTGGGGGAAAATGTTGGGTGGGAATAATGTCACGGATTCCTCAATCTTGTTTATATCATGATATGGTACATATTCTTTATATGGATCCCAAATCTATGGGCAATTCCAGCGTGACTCGGGTTACATTCAGAGCTCCAAGAGCAAATTCAATTTGCTCAGATTTTAATATAAATGACATTTAATAACCCACATCCAGTAGTTATTTACTTCAGGGTAAGACCTAACCAATTACACAACCAGTTGATTATCTAAGTTCAAATTGTAACTTTCATGTACAAAAACAAGAGCGCGACTCAGGTTACGAAAAAAAGACATGACCCCCAGACCACTATAGTTCAAACAAGATTTCTCTTCAAATTAATTGTGTGGGAGAATTCATCAAACTTTCATTAAACAAAGTACATCAGTAGCTAAATATTTGTGCAATATTGAACCTGATATATAATAGTAACAGGGATATAGTTAAAGAAGATCGCGTGACTCAGGTTACTGTGACTCAGGTTACAGTTTGTCCAGGGCTAAACATTGATGCAAAACTTTACTCAAAACAGAACAAGCAACACTAGTAATACTGGAACAAAGCTATGATAATTCTAAATGTATCTGGATAGAATAAGCTGCTTTTTATCTTGTTTAGTTACAAGAAAACGAAATGACCCCCAGACCACTATGGTTCAAATGAGATTTCTCTTTGAATTAATTATGTGAGAGAATTCATCAAATATTGAATTTCTTGCGCTGTAAAACTTACCTTCACATACTTTTTTGCTATCGTGTTCTTACGCGATTGCCCTATTGTAATATATTACCATAGAATAAAAATAGTCCCTGTACTGCCCCAATGCCCATGTGCGAGTACCCAGATCCCACGTGACCGACCACGACACTTCCTTCTTCCCATTGCAACTCGTAGTGGAGGAGTCGTTGTTCTTTGTGTCTTGAAAAAAAGTTAACTTCTACATTGGATTACCTCGGATTACCTGCGTCTTTACCTGGATATTTACCTTGGGAGTTTACCTGGGATATTTACCTGTCGTATACGTGGGATTTACTGTGATTCTGTGTGATTACTGGCCTGGATTTCGTCAACGCATCAGGGAGTATCAAAGAGAGAATCAAATAAAACCAACATGGCGTCCGTTTTCTGTATTGTTTGTGCAAAGTCCAAACCGACTACAGATCCCCACTCCGCCTGTCCTCCGTGCCGGGGGGTTTGGTGTGACCAGTACGCAAAATGTGATGAATGTGAAACGTGGCCCGACAATATATTTCAGGAGTATCTTGTCGGCTCATATGCTGAGGAAATTTTGCCGCCGCCCGGCTTTACCGGGGCCGAGAATTTGGTCGTATCTCCGCCTCAGTCTATCAGGAATGGGTCGGAGATACAAGACTCGGTTGTTATGTCCGTTGCGAATTCCATTTTGGCTCTTTCGGCTCGTGAAAGTTCTTCGGTGGTTGTTAATGTATCTCCACCTCCCGCTAATTCTGATATTGTTACGGCCGGGTTGGGGGAACAAGATGGCGGTCGTCATGTCGGAAATCAGACGACCTTCACCTTGACGGCTACCTTGGACCCTTCAACAACGACGTCAATTCCGACATCGGGCTTTCAATACGGAATGATAAGTTCGGAGTTTGTGACTAATGTCCCTGTCAAGGATTCGTCATTAATACATAATTTAACAACCAATCAGCGCAGTTCGTTTCCAACGACTGCTGCACCTATAAATACATCTGTTGGTATTAATCCAGTCCCTGATTATGTAGACTATCGCCGTTCTTTATTAAGGAACGTGCCGAATTTATCGAGGGCGCCTGCTCATCTGCTAAAGTCAGCACCCTCACAGTCTGTCATATCGGGACTGGATTATCGTAGACCCGCACGGTCTGCATCTATCCCGGCCTCTGTGGATAGATATATGCATACGAACTACCCTATAGTATCTACATACATACCGGTATTGTCGTCAAGTAATGGTACTGCAGCATCTGCGCAACCTACCTTTACTTATGCGTCGACTGATATACAATATCAATCTACGTGTCGTCTGATTTCATCGGACACTCATATGCAACCAACAACATCATACCATATGGGATCTTCACACTCTCAGGTATCATCGTTGTTATACGAGCCTGCTGCATCTGCGCATGCTCCGTCTCTGGCGGCAACTACTGCCTACTATAGGCTGGCTACTACGTGTGATGCTACTGTTTCATCGCATACTTATAGTATGCCTTCGATGATTAACAGGTTGCCTAATTTGTATACTGCTCCTGCGTACTCTCCGCTTCCGGTTCGCCCCTCAGTATATAGGCCCGCATCATACCCTTCCGTGGCTTCTGTTGCTCGACCGCATGATGTACCTCGTCGTGTGATGTCACCTTCTCATTCTTTCGTGACGTCACATTTCACTTCCGGTACATCGGGTGCCTACTTCCGGTCTCCATCACCTAGACCCGTGAGGCGTTCTATGCCATATCACGCGTCTATTCCGAGACGTGAAGTTAAGGTTGCACACCCGCTCTTGCCTAGATACCCAGCTAGGCCGGCGATGTCTCAGTATACTGCTGCGTCTGGTACTCCACTTCTTCCTGTTTCTGTCCGGCAGTACCAGACTCCAGTGACAACTATTTCTGCCGACCTGACTAATAGGATGAATAGATTGTCAGCTGATTTTGCAGCACTACAACGAGATATGTTGATGCCCCCTCCACCGCCTCCGTCACCAGTACCGCGCTGGGCTGGCTATCAACCTCGCCTCGTGTCATCTAGACGTCCGCCTTCTCCTTTCCGTGCTACGCAGCCACTTGATCTCTCGGTAGCGGGTATACCTACACCTCCTGCGTTTGTGCCTAGGTTTCCTTCTACTGACCCTAATGTGACAGTGAGAAATGCTGAGCCGGGAACGGAAGAAGATGCGTCGCTCTTTGACACTGATCCGGATTCGTCAACGGCCAATTATGCACAGACTTTGGCTCGCTTGTACGAAATGTTTCCGGATATGCCCCCTCCGCCAGTCTTGGACTCGAGGAGAGTGACTGCGATGTCGGACCTCCGGCCGGAGCCTACGCATCGCACATCTCTCCCGCCCTCCAGAGCCGTTATTGAATGTGCTGACCGTATGCGGGATGCCTTTGCTCTTCCTAGGACCCAGGATGAGAGGCAGAGTCTCCTTCAACCTAGATCGTTATTTAAGCGTTCTAAAGGAGCCTTCCCGTTGGAGAGGCCTACTTTCCGGGCCTACCAAGTACATGGCTCTCCCTGGCATAGTCGAGCTGCGGTCCAGGAGCCGGAGTTCGAACAGTTTATTGGGGCAACTCCGCCCAAGAAAGACATTCCTCTTTCTATACGTCAGATGTGTATCCTGGAAGACACATCTAGACAAGGGATTGCGATTTTATCTCACCTCGATTGGTTCCTATTTGCTATTCGATCGATTTTGAATCGCATCCCTGAAACCTCTTCAACTGGTTATGTTCCTATTTCGGTTGAAGATGTTACCCTGATGAACGACTTCCTGACTGCAGCTGCGCGCGCGGACGCTGATTTAATGGCCTCATCTGCCTATTTGTCAGCCATGTTCGTGCACCTTAGACGTCTCACATTGTCTCAGGCCCTGCCTACGTACACCCCGGACAGTGTGAAGACCGCTTTAAGGGAGCAGTCCCCCGCCTCAGGACTTCTGTTTGCCGGCGTGCTGCCGGTATTACAGAATGAAATGTCCGCTGCCAGGACCACGCATACTTATTTTGCGCCTCAGAGGAAGTGGTCAGCTCCTGCAGCTGTTACTTCGTCTTCCTCGGAGTCTAAGAAAGCCTCGACTGAGAGCTCTTCTGGGACTTATGGGCCCAAAAAGTTTGCGGCCTCCTCTTCGAAACAACCGGGCGGAAATTCGAGAGGAGGGGGGGGGGGTGGCCGATTTAAGCGAGGCCGCGGAAAAGGAAAGTCCGCTAAAGCCCCCCCAAAGAAATGAGGGCACGGGCCATGCAGATGTTCGTTCTGCATGGCGAGATCGCACAATGCCGCCTTTCCTGATCAAGCCAATGCCGGATCTTCCTGTAGGCGGGAGACTTACCCGGTTTTGGCAGAATTGGGAGGCAATCCAGGCAGATCCGTGGGTGGTGAACACCTTACGGCATGGGTATCGGCTGGAGTTCGCCACAACTCCCCCGTTGACTTCCTCGCCCATGTTGTCTCGGATTCCGGTGCGTCAAGGGTACCTGAAGGAGATTCAAAAGTCCGTGGACAAGTTGGTAGAGAAGGGTGCTGTGATCGAACTTCCTCCAACCGATATGTCACCGGGCTTTTATTCTCCGGTATTCCTGGTCCCCAAGAAGAATACCTCAGAGATGCGCATGGTCATCAATCTGCGTCGTCTGAACAAGGACTTCTTGGCCTCGCCTCCTCATTTCCGCATGGAGTCATACCACTCGATTCTTACGGCTCTAATGCAAGGGGACTGGATGACGTCTCTGGACCTCCAGGATGCCTACCTGCATGTTCCGATTTTCAGGGGTCACCACAAGTACCTGCGCTTCCTGGTCGGCAACCGGAAGTTTCAGATGCTTGTGCTCCCTTTCGGACTGTCCACGTCCCCATGGGTCTTCACCAGAATTTTCAATCCGGTGGCGGCGTTCCTGCACTCTCGAGGGCTAAAGTATCACTTTTATCTCGACGATTCCCTTCTGAGGAATCAGTGCAGGAACGATCTCATCAAGGACACCAGCTTTGCTTGGGAGATCCTAGTTGCCCTGGGCTACCTTCCTCACGACGGCAAATCAGAGTTGACGCCATCGCAGTCTCGAGTCTTCCTCGGAGTTTCATACAACACCCTATCGGTACTGGCGAAACCTCCAGAAGACCGCTGGAAGAAAATTCAGGTGGCAGTGCCGGAGTTCATTTCGGCACCGCACAGGAGTGCTCTCCAATTCGCTGCAATGATCGGCCTGTTAACATCCACTCAGGATGTAACTCCTCGAGGCCGGTTGCAGCTTCGGCCGTTGATGATGCACCTCAACGACTTCTGGCCGAAAAGACACCTTTGTCCATCTGTCCCTGTGACAGAGGATGTCAAACGTCTCCTTCGCTGGTGGCTGCAGCCGGAGAACGTGATGATAGGTGTCACCTTCCTTCCGTTTCAACCGGTCCATCAATTGTTCACGGACGCATCGATGGAAGGATGGGGAGCACATTTGGGTTCGAGGTCAGTCTCCGGCTTGTGGAACGACAGCCAGCGGAAGTTGCACATCAATGTATTGGAGTTTCTCGCTGTTCACCTCTCCATACAGAGATTCCTTCCGGACCTAACGAACCAAAGCTTGTTAGTAGCCACCGACAATACGACTGTTCTGGCCTACATAAACAAGCAGGGGGGAACTCACTCCCCCCAGCTTCTGGATCAAGCACAGAAGTTCTTCAACCTTTGTTGGAACAACGGAATTTCTGTGCGAGCTCGTCACATTCCCGGTCATCTGAATGTTTTGGCAGACACCTTATCCAGGCCAAGTCAGATAATTTCGACCGAGTGGCAGCTTCACGAGGACATC
Source organism: Hanleya hanleyi (assembly GCA_036873755.1). Lineage (NCBI taxonomy): Eukaryota > Metazoa > Mollusca > Polyplacophora > Lepidopleurida > Hanleyidae > Hanleya > Hanleya hanleyi. The sequence continues at coordinate 173,091 of JAVTVY010048996.1, read as the reverse complement.
TTAGCCCAGATGTCTCGGATATGGGAGATGCCGAATGTAGATCTGTTCGCCACCCGTTGGAACCATCTACTGCCGGTCTATGTGTCTCCTGTTCCGGATCCAGCAGCCCTGGCAGTCGACGCCCTGTCTTTGGACTGGTCCGACATGATTGCGTACGTTTACCCGCCGCCAGCAATTTTGTCACAAGTCCTCCGGAAGATCCGAGCACACCCGTGCGTGGTCTACCTTGTGGCTCCGTGGTGGCCCACTCGCCCATGGTTTGCAGACCTGATGGATCTTCTGATAGATGTGCCTCGTCTTCTGCCGCTCTGGTGGAACCTGCTTCGTCAGCCGAGATCCAGCCTTTACCACTCGAATCCCGGTCTCTTTCATCTGACCGCGTTCAAGTGCTCCAGCATCAGCTCGCTAAGGCTGGATTTTCTGTCGAAGCGTCCGAAAGGATGGTCCGGTCCACCAGAGCATCAACGACTGCGGTGTACCAGAACAAGTGGAAGATCTTCGCTGCCTGGTGTTCTAGTCGCGGAATCTGGTCTGGTACTCCACTTCTTCCTGTTTCTGTCCGGCAGTACCAGACTCCAGTGACAACTATTTCTGCCGACCTGACTAATAGGATGAATAGATTGTCAGCTGATTTTGCAGCACTACAACGAGATATGTTGATGCCCCCTCCACCGCCTCCGTCACCAGTACCGCGCTGGGCTGGCTATCAACCTCGCCTCGTGTCATCTAGACGTCCGCCTTCTCCTTTCCGTGCTACGCAGCCACTTGATCTCTCGGTAGCGGGTATACCTACACCTCCTGCGTTTGTGCCTAGGTTTCCTTCTACTGACCCTAATGTGACAGTGAGAAATGCTGAGCCGGGAACGGAAGAAGATGCGTCGCTCTTTGACACTGATCCGGATTCGTCAACGGCCAATTATGCACAGACTTTGGCTCGCTTGTACGAAATGTTTCCGGATATGCCCCCTCCGCCAGTCTTGGACTCGAGGAGAGTGACTGCGATGTCGGACCTCCGGCCGGAGCCTACGCATCGCACATCTCTCCCGCCCTCCAGAGCCGTTATTGAATGTGCTGACCGTATGCGGGATGCCTTTGCTCTTCCTAGGACCCAGGATGAGAGGCAGAATCTCCTTCAACCTAGATCGTTATTTAAGCGTTCTAAAGGAGCCTTCCCGTTGGAGAGGCCTACTTTCCGGGCCTACCAAGTACATGGCTCTCCCTGGCATAGTCGAGCTGCGGTCCAGGAGCCGGAGTTCGAACAGTTTATTGGGGCAACTCCGCCCAAGAAAGACATTCCTCTTTCTATACGTCAGATGTGTATCCTGGAAGACACATCTAGACAAGGGATTGCGATTTTATCTCACCTCGATTGGTTCCTATTTGCTATTCGATCGATTTTGAATCGCATCCCTGAAACCTCTTCAACTGGTTATGTTCCTATTTCGGTTGAAGATGTTACCCTGATGAACGACTTCCTGACTGCAGCTGCGCGCGCGGACGCTGATTTAATGGCCTCATCTGCCTATTTGTCAGCCATGTTCGTGCACCTTAGACGTCTCACATTGTCTCAGGCCCTGCCTACGTACACCCCGGACAGTGTGAAGACCGCTTTAAGGGAGCAGTCCCCCGCCTCAGGACTTCTGTTTGCCGGCGTGCTGCCGGTATTACAGAATGAAATGTCCGCTGCCAGGACCACGCATACTTATTTTGCGCCTCAGAGGAAGTGGTCAGCTCCTGCAGCTGTTACTTCGTCTTCCTCGGAGTCTAAGAAAGCCTCGACTGAGAGCTCTTCTGGGACTTATGGGCCCAAAAAGTTTGCGGCCTCCTCTTCGAAACAACCGGGCGGAAATTCGAGAGGAGGGGGGGGGGGTGGCCGATTTAAGCGAGGCCGCGGAAAAGGAAAGTCCGCTAAAGCCCCCCCAAAGAAATGAGGGCACGGGCCATGCAGATGTTCGTTCTGCATGGCGAGATCGCACAATGCCGCCTTTCCTGATCAAGCCAATGCCGGATCTTCCTGTAGGCGGGAGACTTACCCGGTTTTGGCAGAATTGGGAGGCAATCCAGGCAGATCCGTGGGTGGTGAACACCTTACGGCATGGGTATCGGCTGGAGTTCGCCACAACTCCCCCGTTGACTTCCTCGCCCATGTTGTCTCGGATTCCGGTGCGTCAAGGGTACCTGAAGGAGATTCAAAAGTCCGTGGACAAGTTGGTAGAGAAGGGTGCTGTGATCGAACTTCCTCCAACCGATATGTCACCGGGCTTTTATTCTCCGGTATTCCTGGTCCCCAAGAAGAATACCTCAGAGATGCGCATGGTCATCAATCTGCGTCGTCTGAACAAGGACTTCTTGGCCTCGCCTCCTCATTTCCGCATGGAGTCATACCACTCGATTCTTACGGCTCTAATGCAAGGGGACTGGATGACGTCTCTGGACCTCCAGGATGCCTACCTGCATGTTCCGATTTTCAGGGGTCACCACAAGTACCTGCGCTTCCTGGTCGGCAACCGGAAGTTTCAGATGCTTGTGCTCCCTTTCGGACTGTCCACGTCCCCATGGGTCTTCACCAGAATTTTCAATCCGGTGGCGGCGTTCCTGCACTCTCGAGGGCTAAAGTATCACTTTTATCTCGACGATTCCCTTCTGAGGAATCAGTGCAGGAACGATCTCATCAAGGACACCAGCTTTGCTTGGGAGATCCTAGTTGCCCTGGGCTACCTTCCTCACGACGGCAAATCAGAGTTGACGCCATCGCAGTCTCGAGTCTTCCTCGGAGTTTCATACAACACCCTATCGGTACTGGCGAAACCTCCAGAAGACCGCTGGAAGAAAATTCAGGTGGCAGTGCCGGAGTTCATTTCGGCACCGCACAGGAGTGCTCTCCAATTCGCTGCAATGATCGGCCTGTTAACATCCACTCAGGATGTAACTCCTCGAGGCCGGTTGCAGCTTCGGCCGTTGATGATGCACCTCAACGACTTCTGGCCGAAAAGACACCTTTGTCCATCTGTCCCTGTGACAGAGGATGTCAAACGTCTCCTTCGCTGGTGGCTGCAGCCGGAGAACGTGATGATAGGTGTCACCTTCCTTCCGTTTCAACCGGTCCATCAATTGTTCACGGACGCATCGATGGAAGGATGGGGAGCACATTTGGGTTCGAGGTCAGTCTCCGGCTTGTGGAACGACAGCCAGCGGAAGTTGCACATCAATGTATTGGAGTTTCTCGCTGTTCACCTCTCCATACAGAGATTCCTTCCGGACCTAACGAACCAAAGCTTGTTAGTAGCCACCGACAATACGACTGTTCTGGCCTACATAAACAAGCAGGGGGGAACTCACTCCCCCCAGCTTCTGGATCAAGCACAGAAGTTCTTCAACCTTTGTTGGAACAACGGAATTTCTGTGCGAGCTCGTCACATTCCCGGTCATCTGAATGTTTTGGCAGACACCTTATCCAGGCCAAGTCAGATAATTTCGACCGAGTGGCAGCTTCACGAGGACATCTTAGCCCAGATGTCTCGGATATGGGAGATGCCGAATGTAGATCTGTTCGCCACCCGTTGGAACCATCTACTGCCGGTCTATGTGTCTCCTGTTCCGGATCCAGCAGCCCTGGCAGTCGACGCCCTGTCTTTGGACTGGTCCGACATGATTGCGTACGCGTACCCGCCGCCAGCAATCTTGTCACAAGTCCTCCGGAAGATCCGAGCACACCCGTGCGTGGTCTACCTTGTGGCTCCGTGGTGGCCCACTCGCCCATGGTTTGCAGACCTGATGGATCTTCTGATAGACGTGCCTCGTCTTCTGCCGCTCTGGTGGAACCTGCTTCGTCAGCCGAGATCCAGCCTTTACCACTCGAATCCCGGTCTCTTTCATCTGACCGCGTTCAAGTGCTCCAGCATCAGCTCGCTAAGGCTGGATTTTCTGTCGAAGCGTCCGAAAGGATGGTCCGGTCCACCAGAGCATCAACGACTGCGGTGTACCAGAACAAGTGGAAGATCTTCGCTGCCTGGTGTTCTAGTCGCGGAATCGTTCCAACCTCTGCCACTGTTCAACAGGTAGCGGACTTCCTTTTGTATCTGTTTCATGACAGACAGCTTGTTCCGGCCACGGTCGACGGTTATCAGTCCGCTATTTCGAGGGTGCTTCTGCTGACCACAGGTGTCAACCCATCGCTCGACGTCAACCTCTCTGCCCTTCTTCGTTCCTTTCGGGTGGAGAGGCCTACTCCGACGCCGCAGCTTCCTAAATGGGATTTGGCTCTGGTTCTGAGACGGCTTTCTGAGCCGCCTTTCGAACCCATCGGCACCTGTGAGTTGAAGTTTCTATCTTACAAGACCGTATTTCTGATTGCCTTTGCCTCTGCCGCCCGCGTATCAGAAATCCATGCCTTGGACTTCAGGTCTTTAAGATATAATCCTCAGTGGACCTGGGTGGCGTTATCCACTCTCCCGGAGTTTGTCGCTAAGAATCAATCTCTCTACGACAATCTTCCGAGGGAGTTCGTCATCCCGGCTCTGTCCAACATCTTGTCTGCAGGTGTTGACGATGACAGAGTCATGTGCCCCGTCAGAGCTCTCTCTTGTTACTTGGCACGCGTTGAACAGCAGAGAGCAGGGCGGGGGCGGGTGCGGCTATTTATCCCGTTTGGGCCCTCATCGAAGCAGGAGATTTCTAAAAACACAATATCTTCCTGGCTTTCGAAGACTATTCGGTTTTCCTATTCGGACATTCCTTCTGAGTTAACTAATTTAACCAAGGTCTCCGCTCATGAGGTCAGGGCTTTGGCGGCTTCCTGGCCTCTATGGACCAATAGATCGGTATCTGATATTATGAGGGCCTGCCACTGGAGGAGTCACATGACCTTTGTGTCCCACTACCTCCGGGATATGACGCTGCAAAGACGGGACATCTACTCTCTGGGCCCCATGGTGGCTGCCCAGTCCGTTGCAGACCCGTCTACCAAGCACTAGACCCCTAGTGTTTTTACCAGGTTTTAAATTTGGTAAGTTATCTTGCTCTCCCCAAATTTTAAAAAAAGAGGGGGGGGGGGGCGGGTATTTTGGGTCTAGTGTATGTCAGCTTTATTCACTGGGCCTGTAGTTACTATAGGCCGGATGAGTATATCAAGGACCATATCGTCATTATTATACATTTATGGTCTTTGATTACTTCGCTGACTCCTGTACTCCCCTTCGCTTATGCTCGGGGTCCTTTTGTTTCCGACCACTCATTCCCTCCGTCCTGCTATGGTATTCTAGCAAAAAAGTATGTGAAGGTAAGTTTAACAGCGCAAGAAATATGAAAAATTTGAAAATCAATTTTCCTATTTCTAAGCTTAAACTTACCTTCACATACTGTGATGGCCCTCCCAGCCTCCCCGCTGATGGGTTATTCACACTGCGTTGAATGGGGAAGAAGGAAGTGTCGTGGTCGGTCACGTGGGATCTGGGTACTCGCGCATGGGCATTGGGGCAGTACAGGGACTATTTTTATTCTGTGGTAATATATTACAATAGGGCAATCGCGTAAGAACACGATAGCAAAAAAGTATGTGAAGGTAAGTTTAAGCTTAGAAATAGGAAAATTGATTTTCAAATTTTTCATTTTAAACAAAGTACCTCCATAGTAAAATATATGTGCAATATTGAACTTGATATATAATAGCAAAAGGGAGATAATTTAAGAAGATTGCGTGACTCGGGTTACCGTGACTATTAATATATGAACGATGCTGCATGATAATTCTAAATGTGCTTGGTTAGAATACACAGATTTTTATCATGTTATGTTCATTATTACCTCTCCATCACTGCAGTATCATGGTCCAGTACATGGTCATGTATGATAGGACTCAATCAGTAAGACCAATTCAGAAGATACACACATACACTCTAGAAGAACTTGTATATGCAAGCACATACATGTATTGCACCTAAAAGAATCCAAATGCAAATAGCAAACATCACACAAACTAATGCCAGTTCTGGAGATGATTTGTCCTGTACATTGTATATTGAATCTGCGGTCCTCATTATCAATTGGCATGATTGGTGTAGTTTATATCTTGTTTCGAAGACAAATGTACATGAACGACAGAGAAGAGTTGAGCAATCCAACTCTTAATATCCAAGGTGCAGTGGAACTACAAAGAACAAAATCTCAAATTAGGATATTATGCACAAATGTGTATAGTCATACTTGAAGGTGGAAAGAATCGCAATATAACTGATCAAAATTCTGGTCTCAAATATTTATGTCATCAATGCATATGTATAGTAGTTTATACAGCTGTAAAGTTCCAGTTATTGTCCCCCGCCACGTAAGTGGGAGGGGGACTTGGAAATGCTACCCGTCCGTCCGTCCGTCCGTCCGTCCTTCCATCCCAACCATGTTGTGAACGCGATATCTCGAGAACAATTCAACTCATCAACTTCAAACTTGGGGGGTGACTTGACATCAGTGAGACGATGGCTGGGATTGTTTTTCACCAAACTGCGTTATCCAAGATGGCCGCCGTCGGCCATCTTAGATTCCAATCATCCCAAAAATGTTGTGAACGCGATATCTCGAGAACAGTTCGACCGATTGACTTCAAACTTGGGGGGTGACTTGACATCAGTGAGAAAATAGCTGGGATTGTTTTTCACCAAACTGCGTTATCCAAGATGGCCGCCGTCGGCCATCTTAGATTCCAACCATCTCAAAAATGTTGTGAACGCGATATCTCGAGAACAGTTCAACCGATTGACTTCAAACTTGGGGGGTGACTTGACATCAGTGAGAAGATGGCTGGGATTGTTTTTCACCAAACTGCGTTATCCAAGATGGCCGCCGTCGGCCATCTTAGATTCCAACCATCCCAAAAATGTTGTGAACGCGATATCTCGAGAACAATTCAACCGATTGACTTCAAACTTGGGGGGTGACTTGACATCAGTGAGAAGATGACTGGGATTGTTTTTCACCAAACTGCATTAACCAAGATGGCCGCCGTCAGCCATCTTAGATTCCATCCATCTCCAAAATGTGATGAACACGATATCTCGAGAACAATTCAACCGATCAACTTCAAATCTGGGGAGTGACTTCACATCAATAAGAAGATGACTGGAATTGATTTTCACCAAACTGCGTTAACCAAGATGGCTGCCGTCAGTCATCTTAGATTCCATCCATCTTCAAAATGTTATGAACACGATATCCCGAGAACAATTCAACCGATCGACTTCAAATCTGGGGAGTGACTTCACATCAATAAGAAGATGACTGGAATTGTTTTTCACCAAACTGCGTTAACCAAGATGGCCGCCGTCGACTATATTGTTAACGAGATATCTCAAGAACAGTTCAACCGATCTACTTCAACTTGGGATCTTAGATTCCATCCATCCCCAAAATGTTGTGAACACGATATCTCGAGAACAATTCAACCGATCAACTTCAAATTTGGGGTGTGACTTCACATCAATAAGAAGATGACTCGAATTGGTTTTCAGCAAACTGCGTTAACCAAGATGGCCGCCGTCAGCCATCTTAGATTCCATCCATCTCCAAAATGTTATGAACACGATATCTCGAGAACAATTCAACCGATCGACTTCAAATCTGGGGATCGAGTGACTTCACATCAATGACTGAAATTGTTTTTCACCAAACTGCGTTATCCAAGATGGCTACTATCAGCCATCTTAGATTCTATCCATCCCAACTATGTTGTGAACGCGATATCTCGAGAACAATTCAGCCGATCAACTTCAAATATGGAGAGTGACTTTACATCACTAGCTACCCATCCGTCCTTCCATCCCTCATAACGTCCTTCCGTCCCTCATACCGTCCTTCCATCCCAACCATCTTGTGAATGCGATATCTCAAGAACAATTCAACCGATTAACTTCAAACTTAGCGGATGGCTGGGATCTCAGAAGCACAACTATGCCACCGGATGATCTTTCTTGATCACCCTGTTCCCTTTCTTCCATAGACAATTTGCAACATTGTCCTTCACATTTATATCTCCTTCACATCAACAACACCACACTCCTAGCAACAATTTACCATCACACAAAATATATATGGTGATTATATCCCGTGTGTGTGAGAAGCCCATTTCCAGACAAGCTTTTTGGCGGGGGACCTGCTAGCTACTCAGCTTGTTTTCTTTGCATTATGTGTAATGAGATGCACATCAAACGTGACTCAGGTTACACGTGACTCAGGTTACAATTTTCAAAGTACCACCATTTTATTTCTATTCAATATATATGAGCAGTTTATCAGAAATGACTAAGGCATAAGTATGACAAAGAAATTATGAAATATTTCTCTAATGCTGCTCAGGGATTTTTATCAGTTTGGAAACAAATCATTTTTCGTGACTCCGGTTACATCATACAACATGATAGCATACTACTGTGTATGCTACATAAACTAAAGTGAAGTTTAGCTACCTGCATTTTCTAGTTAAAGTACATGATTAGGCCAATGTATTGTACATGTAGACAAAAGATAAAAATTTATTCAATAAAGTAAGAGTAGCCAAGATGACAAATCTACCCTATGATGAACAGAGAATTTTATGCTATTTTGCACGACATCTCATCAAAAAATGGAAGTCTATTAGTGGATTAAAACCCAAACGAAATATTATTTCTCCGAACTTAGGAATATAAACTATGTTATAGGAAAAGAATTAGTAATAGTAACATACCATTAAGTTTATTTTTTACTGATCATGTCCATGTTTACACGGAATTGCCCCTATGAGCCAGAGCTATGAATATGATCATTGGCTCCCATCTCTTGCGCTGCTTTCATGGAAACCAGCCATACTGCCCTGGTTGCAGGATACAATAAAAACTGACAACTCGACAAAATTTCTGCTTTTTCTTATGATTTTTTTGTAATTAGAATGAATTTGAAGAAAATATGATTTATTTCCTTCAAATTATGTCTGACATTTAAGGATTTTTTCAGGCAGAAAAATCAATGGAAAATGTAAAAAATTGCATTAGATTATCGTACAAACTGCTGAAATAATTTTGCTAAAACTGATTTTATTTTTTGACATCATGGGACCGCAATTCAGCGGGAATTAGAAAAACAGTGCCCCGTACAAGTGCAGCAAATACGTGTTATTCCTGCCCTTGTTTGAGCTGTTGAGGTTGCCTACAAATTGTTCATGCCCCTTGTCTTACATGTACAGCAATTTCCCTAATTACTCGCCTTCAATAATCGAATGATTGAATTATTAGAGACATTTTTCATTGATCAAACTTGTTTTTGTTCACAGATGACATTATCCGCCGACGACTGCTGATTGATGGGGATGGTGGATTAGATGACAAAAGAATCAACAATTTGCTGAAAATCTTTATGAGATGGTGTAACTCTTCAGAGTCTGAGGAAGAAAGGTGAGTCTCACAGTGACACATGTACAACATCTATCTTTTAACAACATGACCATCTACATAAGATCTTCCAGTTCAACAGTCAAGGGACCAACTTACCAAAGTTACAAAATTATAACCCAAACAAGTGATTATACCAGTCTTTACCAATCAGTAGTGAAGGCCCAGAGAGGAATTACCTGTGTTCATTCATTTAACACAGTCACGGTCCTTTACCAGTTTACTATGTTTAACAAAAATCATTAAGGGAATCATTAGGGGAAGTCGTTGGGTGCAAATAACCCCCTCTCAGTACTGAACCATATGCTATTTTCCTATGGTGGACAGCACCGTACTGGCCTGTCCAATAAGCAAGCATATGGAATGACATTTCTGTCTTGTTCATCTTGATTTATTGCAAATTTGGTTAACATATAATGGCTGAACTCTGAAATAGATGCAGGGATAGATGAATGAAAAAAACTTTTTTTGTCAAAGCATGATTTGTCGTATAACCATGATAACAGCTAAACTCAGAAATATATGCAGGGGTAGATGAATGAAAAAAACATGCTGTAGCATGATGCAACTGAATAGAGATCATTGTACTTAAGAATATGATAAAGCCAAGAGACAAATACGAGAATATTATAGTCAAGTCAAAAATCATCAATATTCTGCAGTATAAATAGGGGCTTATATTAAAGTTCCATTAAACTTCATAGTAAAACTTTTTTGTCTTTTACAACTTGAGTTTATGTCTAGTTGACTTGGGTGGGGTCAAGCAAGTTCCGAGTTCTGCTTGAAGGGCAACCAGGTAAATGCCTGCAGTTACAACATTGTAAGCAAGAGGTGACTAAATCTGGGGAAATGACAATAATTAAAGAGCAAACTTATACATATTTTGAATTGTATGTGAACTGAAATGTTGCTGAATGTGAAGTTATCTTTAAACTTATTAGTTTTGTTCATATGAGATAGCTTGGATATGTGATGCTGACCAAAGATTGATTTGTTTAGTAAACATGTAAGTATAGTTGCAGATGCTGAAACCTAGCTATTGCAGAGTTTTCTCCCTTTGGACATGTTGGAAGTTGGACTTGTTCCAGCCAGAATGTCATCTTCAGAGAGAGCTTCATTTCTGGCAATGTTTCTGGGTTTTTTTTTGTGGGGAGGGGGGTATTTATTTTTTTATTTATTCTGTTATCACAAGTGTAAATGACCAGCTTTAGGCAGTCTCCACTCAATCAGGCAAATTTCACCAAGCATAAATTTATTCACCAAAATAATCTTTTCTGAAGAAAGAATCGATATAGTGATTCAGATCTGCAAGTGATGCATGGTTATCAGATTATTGGCTGGACTAGGTTAAATATAGGATATATACAGATACTTTGATGGAAACCAGGTGATAACTGATGAGAAATCGCCAAATTCACTTAGGATAGTGCTGAATCATTCAAGTCGTCATTTTACATGAGAATTATTATGATATGGAACCTTTCACTAATTGACATCCTGTATGTCTTTGAGTGTGAATTCTTTTAGGCATCGGGTAAAAATATTTTATGCCCCCAAAACATATCATATTTTAATGCCAACAACCCTTGTACCTGGACATTGTCGTGTCGTTGCCCATCATGCAGACTCAACTGATTTCCTCTTCTAAGATTTGCATACGTATACACTTTCCTTTGATATCACAGTATGTTAATTCTCATGGCTTAAATCATTATATTTTATGTGTATCTTTTGTACATTGTTTTATTTGCATGTTACCTCTCCACATGCTATAGTTTACTTCTTTTTATCCTTTTGTTTCAAATACTAATCATCTAGTTGTAATTTTATTATGTTTTGCTCATCATATATGTAATTATTGTTTCATCGGGAGCCCAACTGGTATAGGTATTCGTCACCTGTTTGGGCTAACCTTGCATGTAATGTATCCATCATGCTAAAGAGTTAAGTACAATAAATAAATAAAAACCAGAGATGTGAACTCACATATCCTCCTCCAGATTTTCTCCAGGTTTCAAGTTCACCAGCAGTTACATGTGTAAATTAATGTGAATTTGGATAACTAACTATAATCATTCAAAGAATGTTGCAAAAACTAGAATTTGACCTTTTAACTTAGGTCGAGGTCAGTCATTATTCATAGACTTCTGACCAATCACCAAGTGCAACTGTTGTATGAATTTGGAGAGCCTCGTTCTAGTCCTTCAAGACATATTGTCCTCCACAATTACTATTGACAGAGGGATGGACAGACAGACAGACGCCGCCGATGACAATAACTCTTGGACAAAGTTGGTCAAGACAAAATCAATTACTTCGGAGTTTGATGTATACTTGGAATTTGATCAAAATCCACATCTTTGAACTGGAGTTCACAATTTCTCACTTTTTTCACATTTTCGGGCTTAGGTGACCTTGACCTTTGATCTCAAAGTAAATAGGGTTATACTCTGTCCAATATACAAGGTAGACATCAAGTTTTGAACCAATACATGGAACAGGACATTATCCATTTATTACAGGTTCTCTGGCTTGAGTAAACTTGACCTTCGACCTTTCGACCTAAACATAAAATAACGTTCTTCTTTGCTCCATCTATATACTATATACCCAATGTTTGGTACCAGTTGATAAACTGGAACTGGAGATTTCCCTCTGTTTTACAGATTTTCTAGCCTAAGTGACCTTGAACTTTGACCTAGTGACCTCAAAATTAATAGCAAGAAAGCTAGTCACCAATTATACCTTCAGTTCAAATTTGGGGCGAATTGATTCAATACTTACAAGTTATCATGTTAAGTTATCATGTCACACAAACAGCGGTTCTATAGCCCCCTACCAGAGTCCTTGGGGATAATAAATGAAACAACGCTTTTTGTATGAACGTCTTCTTGAAAATATATATTCACGCAGTATGTAGGTTTTTATTATAAATCCCAGGATATATTTGGCTAGTGACATCAAGTGGCGGGGGAGGGAGGGGAGGTTCTGACTAATTACCACAAAATAACCACAATGTAAATACAACTGGAATTACCACAAATTCACCAAAAATGACATTACACCATCCTAAAACACCACAAGTAATGTAATTTGATACAAATTTAGATTTATTTTGTACCAAAATAATTCGATTTTAGCCTTTTGTTTTTTTATGAAAAACAATCACATTTCTTTCACTTTCATCAACCAAACTACACTCAGACATTTGGCAAATAGCAGCTGGATCTATTATTTGGTCAAATAGTCAAAGTTTTGTATAAATCTGTGTTATTTGTTGTGTTTTAGGGTGTTTAAATATGTGATTTGGCAGTTTAGCAATCGTCACAAACCAGAGACCACAGTCGGCGAAGACGCAGGCCGTACACCAGGCATGTCCTCCATAAGGTCCAAGGTTAAACGAGAGATATGAACAAAATTGCTGTTTATTCTAAAACGACCGAAAAGAAATATTTTATACTCGTTAAGGTAATGTATACAAACACTAGATTTTTTTATATATTTCCTTCTGTTTTCGTATAAGCAGCATTATTATTATAATCACTTCTCCCGTTCAACCTGGGCCCTCATGGAAAACATGCCTGGCCCTTATGGGAAACATGCCTGGCCCTTATGGAAAACATGCCTGGCCCTTTTGGAAAACATGTCTGGCCCTTTTGGAAAACATGCCTGGCCCTTATGGGAAACATGCCTGGCCCTTATGGAAAACATGCCTGGCCCTTTTGGAAAACATGCCTGGCCCTTATGGAAAACATGCCTGTCCCTTTTGGAAAACATGCCTGGTGTACGGCCTGCTTCTTTGGTCGATTGTGTATGATGGTGTGTGACGATAGTTGATGATCGCTAAACCGGCAAATGGTCTATTGAGGTACATGTGTACTTCGTGTTTACTTTGTGGTAATCATTGTCACCCCCACTTAACATCACTAGCCAAAGGGATCATGGGTTATATTATATAGATCTATTGGAATGTCATTTATATGTCTGTGGATTTGTGTCTGTTTACAGTGAAGCCACTTACCAGAGACTTCTAGCCACACTGACACAATGTGAGTTCACGATGGAAAAATCATTACTGGTTCATGAGATGAACGTGAGGGAACAGGCCAACTATGAGAAACTTAACCAACAAATTGGTATGTACCTGAGAAGTCTTTGTTGTGTCTAAAAAAAACGTCTTTCTCAGTTCATAAAGCCCATCACACATTGGAGTTTTTGGACGTGAGTACTTGGATCCAAAAACTTTGTCATCCACAGACAGGCATCTATGGATGTTGTTCTTCACCAGTCCTTGCTGACCGGCAATGTCACATGACATAATAAAGCCATTTTGATTGTTCACATGATCTCTATCGTGAAACTGATTGGTCGATTGGAAAATTCTGTTGCCTCACATGGTAGTTTTTGAACATATACTACAGTATTTTTCGTTATATTGAGAATACACTATGTTGTATAGCACCGATTCTGATGCTGAAGTTTGGTCGAGTCCCATCCGGGATTCGAATCAGCAACCAGATGGGGCTCGACCAATTTCCGCACTAGAATATGTCCTATAATACAAGATAGTATAATCTTAAAATAAAAAAAATACTGTTATACGATCACCTTCTAAATGACTTCTATGAATATAGTCTGCGATTTTGTCTCCAAATATTAAACAAGTGAACTAATTGGATCCAGTGTCAGGCGTCAGAAAACGCCTTGTTTCCCACACACGAGGAACTTCCTCAGATTTTTTGACACCAGTGTGAAAATATCCAGAAACTGATCTTCAAAAACTCCTGTATGTGATGGGCATAAAGAAAAAACAATTTCATGACCGTCCACTTTTTAAGCTTGAGCAGGTTGGGAATGATTCCAGTGCTACTCATATTAAGATACATTCATTTTCATGTTGTTTTTTTTTTAGTTTGACATTTGCTAAAGTACACCCAGTTCTGGAAGATACTTCTTGTAAGGGTCTGCTGTCTTGATCTTTATGAGGTTGAAAAGCTATGTGTCTTACATGTGATACATTGTTTTCCTTAGACTTGGCTATTGTATTCATTGTATTCATTGTTTTGTGAAGTATGAAGTATGAACCCTAAATCTTCCTGCATATTATTAAACGGTGTCCCAATAGTCATATATAACCAGAACCATGTCTATTTTTCCTCTTACAGAAGAGAAAATTAAAGAAGCAAAGGAGAAAATCTCTGAATGCAAAAGTGAACTACAGCAGGCGAAACGGATCCGTCGAAACAGACAAGGTAATAAAATGATTAGGCTGTCTGTCCAAAACTACATATTTTCACTGTGTCCATGATCTATATCACAAGCATATATCCTCTTATTGATCCGGGCAAGTCGTGCCAAAGTCTTAACAAAGATGCAATTTGTTGTTTCCTCACTTGGTGCTCAGCATTAAGAGGATAGATCAAGGACTGGTTGGTCCAGATTGTGACTGGATGGAGTATCATGTCTGCCTATGGCATGGTGGTTCAGTGAGGCAACACTATCAATAAATGGCATTATTATACCTCACTGTGTATTCGTTTATTAGAGCATTTCCACAAAGTGGATGCTCTTATGTTTTCATGAGAAACGGCTCCGCCGGATCCGCCGCCGCCGCCGCCGCGACTTTAAACGTGAATATCTCTGAAACCGCTAAATATTTTCGGGTCAGACTTGGTGTGCTATCTCCATAGGCCTGGGAAATTTGTCTGGTTGTGTTTTGATACCCGCTGCTCACCACTAGGTGGCGTTGTAGTCAGAGCATAGATAAACCTTTCTCTGACGATTTCGTCTGAATGGCTTGTCTGATTTCTTTGAAATTTCATTACAATAGTCTTGAAGGATAGGCAATGTGCTGAAAAAGTTTTGGTGTAGCTGGCTTAACTATAAAGGCAAGTTTTTTGCATCTCAAAAAAAAAAGTTTTTTGTGAAATAAAAATTTACCAATTCGCTCAGAGAAATATTTAAAAACTGTTCTATTCTAGGTTGACAAGCATAAATATAGGATAGCTGACATGATAATTCCCTGTCGGTGCGAACCAAATTGCCATTTAAATGAAAAATCTCAATTATCTGACTTGATGTCAAAACTTCCGTTCTAAACAACGTGTTTGATTTCCATGAAATTTGGGTATAATGATCTTGCAAGATAGGCAAAAAACTGACAAGATTTTGGTGGTGTTGGCGATTCATGGAGACGCAAAAATGCGTCTCCAAATAAGATTTTGTTTTCACAAAAACGGATATTTGCTTCTTAATCAGGGAAAAGTAATTCTGTTTTGCTGAACATGAATGTAACATCCCCATTGTTATAATTCACATGCCAAATGGCCATTTTTTCAAATATATGAAATTCTCATGACTTCAGTTTGAATAAAATCACAAATTATCAATCAGTTAATTCTGGAGGTCCCCAGAATTTATTTGAAACTCGAGATTGAAATTGCACATACCATTGCATTTTGACAGGATAGTTGCAACTGTTGATAATAATTTTTTGAACTGAAAAAGTAGAAAGATTTTTGAAGTGGAAGTTCTACATACCTGCTATATGGCACATCCCACCTGAGAAATTTTTACATGTATATCTAAATGAAGTAATCCACTGGAACCGGAGTGGGAACCACTGATGATTTTCCAATAATAGAGAAGAAAAGCAACTCTGGGTGGGGATGACAATTTCATTCCATATATTCACTACTAGTTCTAGCATCTCCAGCAGTGAACAAAGTTACAAACAGCTCCATACGCACAGTATATATACAAGGCATAATGTGATCTTAGTCATGTTGATCCACTGATAAGCTTGGCATAATTCAGAAGTACAGTAACTGTGAGTAAACTTAATAAACACATGGTGACAGTCTCAATATTTCAACAAAATTTGATTTGTCATCTTCAGGATATGATATAACAGCAGATACAGGCTCTTATATACAGAAACAACTACATGTACCAAAGACTGAAATGGTTCGATACACAAAATTAGAGGGCAATAGCCAATCGGATAATATGTGAACAAATCAAGATAAACATGAGTGGCACATAGGCATGACAAGGAATACACACACCACATAGGCCTGGCAATACACAATTGAAATGGCAATAGTTAGATAAGGATTAATAGTGACGGGTGGTGATTTATTGAGGTGTGTGAGTGTGTTTAGTGGCAGCAGAAATGTCAATTAGGGGAATAAACAACTGACATGTGAAACAGAGGTTAGAAAAAAAAAGTTGATTAGAGAAATGTAAGAAATGTACCTAGGATTGAAATCGGAAATAAAATCTAGAGAATTGAATAGTTACAGAACGGGGAAATACAAGACTATATTAGGCTATTAATTAACAAGACAAGGAATACACACACCACAGAAATGCTGGATGGTTGTATTATCTTATCTAAACCATGATTGATGAAATAAAATATGTATATGAAAGTTGAAGTTAGAAACAAAAATACCAAAATAATAATAAGCAGTAGTCTACCTGAATAACTGTAGCTCTTCGAAGCTTTTACACCACTGTTAAGTTTTAGATTTGATAGCCGAATTTTAACCATCCATCGTCACATCCTGAAGATGACAAATAAAGTTTTGTCAAAATATTGAGACTGTCGCCATGTGTTTAAGTTTATTTGGAATTACTTTGCTTCTGCATGTGATCTTAGCCAATACACATTGATGAATAGGTAAGGCAGTAAATTATGTCAGTCCGGTTGGACAGACTACAAGTGGTGTGATTCAGGTGATACAATACACACTCTAATTGATTAAAAGAATACATAATCTGCTTATTTGGCAAGAACTAAGTAAACTGTACACAAATGAATAAAGTATGGGGATATAGTGGGTATGTACCTACATTGAATATTTCTACATGTCATGAAGTTTAGATAAGGACTGTCATTTTAAGATAATATAGGTATAATTTTCTTGGCAATCCATATCAGAATTGATGGAAACCTACAAATGTTGTACGGTAATTTCCCTATTAATTCGCGATGTAGTGATGAAACTTGCCACTCCAAAAATTGGCTACTTTCGAATTATTTGTCGAGCGAATTCCAGAAAAACGCGAGTGTTCGAATTAAATGTCGCGCCGATTTTCACGGGAGATCCAAAATGGCGGACCGCTTTGCCGTGGTCGTAGTGATCGTATTTATTACCGTGTATTAACTTTGATGTCTCATCATAGTTTCCATAAAAGGCAGTGTATGATGTCAGAAAATCTCCTCTACCCTGATAAAGGCGTCTAATTTTATTCGAGGAAGTCAACCATATTGATCGAGTGACAAGTTCAGCAAGATCATGCAGATTTTTGAGCTGACGTCCGTAAATTCGCGTCCATAATAACATCGTAAAAGTAGGCCAAAACATTGAACGTATTCCTTCCTTTTTGTTCAGTATTAGCTATGATCTATATTATGAAACCTAACTGACATGGAATTGAAAGAATATTCTGGAAATATAAAACTATACACATATTAGAGTATTCCATGTTTGAGTCGTTCGGTATGTCAACGTTGTTGTTGTGAACCCTGAAAATGGCCTGTATCACGAAGCTTTAGACAGATAAGCGGACTGCCATAGACTTTTTGGTCTGCACTGTCCATGATTTTACACACACCATCCAGGACTTGAATAAATATCCCGGACCTATGAAACGAAATGAATGTAGAATTAACGGCGGATTGTACAAGAGAACCGAGTGTCAGTCGGCAATACAGGTTTCGATTTGTTTCAAGTATGAGAATATCTATTACGGTACAGGTACTGTAACATTTTACTAAAAGTATGGGGTCGAAGTATGATATCGTTCTGAATATTAATTAGCTACTGGTAGGTTCTCATCTCAGAAACTTTACCTATTGCCGTTTAAATGTTTCTCAAAGTTGTTTAGAATTAGAGTAATGAAATGGCGATAGCGATGTTTTGATTCTTATTGTAAAAATGCGGGGTGTAATTCCAAAGAATTTTTATTGCTGGAATTTCGGTAAGTTCGTGGGTATTCATAAGAAGTATTTTCATTAACAATAAAATATTAACAAAACAGAGCACATGCAGAGATGATTGTTGTCGGCGCTTCACATCGCAAAATTTGTTTTTGTCCCCTATTGGGGAAAACTGACGTTTGTCAACTGTGTGATTTCCTGTCTATGTTGCGTTAAACGATAGGTGTATTTTGTTAAAACTTTTTCATTTTAAGTTTATCTAATTATCTAAATAAGCAGGTGTGTTTTGCCTTATGGCCAGTGTCACAACTCCAAGACTATCCCCGAGTTTCAGTTGGTCGACTCTGACGATGAAGACTTCCTTGGATTTTCTGCGGAAGATATTTCCCCGGAAATGAAGATCGAGTGAGACCCGTTTGTCTGCATCTGAATGTGCCGATTTGAAAACTTGTAGCTTTAATCTCGGATAAATTAAATCCAGTACACAATGCCTCAGTAAATTGCATGTATGATGCTTTTATTTTATGCCGTTTTTATGTTACATTGTATATATCGTTATCGTAGTGCTCCTGTAATAAAATAAAGTGCTGTATTCTCATACATGCAGCCGTTTTACACTTTTGTATCAAATCGTCACCACTCACTTGAGCTTGTTGCCTGCCGTTCAGTTGTTCGTATTCCACATAAACGGCATGGTAATTTCAATAATATCACATGATTGAAAGTTCCTGGTTCACAATATATGACTGCCGACTCAAAATCAAGTCATTCAACAATGTTTAATTCTTGAAAAGGAAAACTTTTACCTGCATCAGATCATCTTTCTGGTTTGAGATTTGGCCCGACTGTAGCTTTTCCATAATTTATAAATATACACTCAGTAAATATAACCTGATCCACTTCAGGAAATATACAGAAATCGACATTTCAATTAACGGGTAAATTAGATCATCTATGTAAGTTGTGATTGTATTCTGATCGGAGAATCATGACGAAAAGCTGATCAAATGTACAATCCCATTTCTCAACGGTTTAGTGAAATTATAATTCAGCCTTTCAGAGAATCTAGTTGAGAAAAGTTATAAAATATATTCATATGTTCAATATCATGATGATTTTGTCCGTGCAGTACTGAGAACCATATCGTGGATGGATTTATTCCATTTTCCTAAAAAAAAAATCTAAACACTACTAATATCCAAATTATAACCGCGGCATGCGATTGTTGACTCCAGGTCAGATCGACAGCCAGCTTCATCTGAAAATATATTAGCATAAAATGTATTCTATTTAATCACCAACATATAAAAGTTAAAGGGGCCATGAATTAATGAGGGACGATCGATGAACCACCGTGAAGACTTGAACAGAAAAGGAGCGCCATGAAAATTTCCTAAGAGCGTGTCACGTCGACCATCGTTGTCGGTGATTTTTATGTTTCGTTCAAACATAATTCATTCGCACGCTGTTCTGCTTTCTCGGAAAATATTCACCGTGTTTTTCAAATAAAGGAATGCTGATTGAAAAAATGATATTTGATATACGAACGCTGGAAACTGAAGAATGATTCAATAGCGGGCCATGTGCAGACACTCGACCACGTGCGGGGGACTACCGTATATATTTTACCCGACTGCGGCGAAACGCGATCAAGTTAGGATAAAATTACAGGACTGCGGAGTTAATTGAATCAATTTTTTTCCTTATAGACTGTAAGTAATAGTAATTCAGTCTGATCATATTGTACCATTCTCTGTTGTTTCTCTGCGTTTACGAATAATAGCATACGGCGACATACTATACGAGATTCTAGTAACATATTCACTTTACTTTCATCGGCACGAACTCCGTGGCGAAAACGGGAGTGTTCGAATTTATTGTTTCACGGGTATATTGAAAATGCTCCCGTTTTCGTTTTATTAGGATGGACAAAATCACGACAGGGAAAAAATCGACCGTTTTCGAATTAAATTTGGAAGGTGAATTAATAGGGAAATTACCGTAACTCTCATTTTTCATAATTGTAGCGAATTTTGCATGTGTTCCAACAGCCTCAGCTTTCAACAGTAAGTTAAAACCATGCTGTATCGGCTGAGCTGTTGAAACACCCTCCATTTCCTAGCTCTGACATACTGCATCACTGTCGAAATATGGGTACCATGACAGTGATAGATCATACAGCTAGTGAAGGTTCCTGATTTACATTGAATGTCGATATTGCCTAAGTACTATTAGCATTTTACAACAATAACAATATTACAGTGAAAAATTATAGTGAAAGGTATTTATTTGTTTTTGTTTTTCATTTTTATTTGCTGGCATTGTTTCAGATAGAATACAACAGCCTAATTCATACAATCAGGAATAAAAAGGTCAAAGTCTTCATGCTCAAACTTGCATGGGAAATATAAAAGTGGCAATTTGAAATTTCGATTTTTTAATGTCGGTGCCCATGAAACGCAAAATAAAGTTGGTGTTGCCTCACACTGGGTTTCGCCCGTTGGTGAAGAAATCCCTTCTCAGAGGTACTTCTACCAGTGATGATTCCTGATTGCTCATCCTCCAGCATGTCCAGGGGTATGTGCCCCACACACTGTCCCGTCCTAAAAATAATTGCTACCCCTACTAGGTAGTGTGCCCAAATTGGAGAGATCTAAAGCCCTGTGAATACCAAATTATGTGTTACAAAATTATCTGGGGAAATGCTCTTCGCCCGTTTTTACCCCTCGGCCAACTTTGGCCTAGGGGTATTGTCGTCATCATGTATGGCTGTACGTACGTCCGTACGTACGTCTGTCCGTCCGTCCGTTACCGCGATATCTACAGAACCGTTTCATGCATGGCAACCAAACTTGTTACATCTATTTATCTTCACGTAAATCAGAAGCCTATCGAAAATGAGTCATCTCGGACAATATTTTGCAGAGTTATGCCCCTTTTTACAAATAAAAATCCATTTATGATTTGTTATTGTGATAATTTCATAACTGTTCCATATACAACATCCTCACGTGATACAGTTGTTTCTCTTGACCTGAACTAGATGCCTATCAAAAATGAGTCGTGTCAGAAAGTATTTTGCAGAGTTATGCCCCTTGTCTAATAAAATCCGTTACCGCGATATCTACAGAACCGTTTCATGCATGGCAACCAAACTTGTTACATCTATTTATCTTCACGTAAATCAGAAGCCTATCGAAAACGAGTCATCTCGGAC
Organism: Hanleya hanleyi; assembly: GCA_036873755.1. Taxonomy (NCBI): domain Eukaryota; kingdom Metazoa; phylum Mollusca; class Polyplacophora; order Lepidopleurida; family Hanleyidae; genus Hanleya; species Hanleya hanleyi. The sequence continues at coordinate 151,514 of JAVTVY010048996.1, read as the reverse complement.
AATATTTTGCAGAGTTATGCCCCTTTTTACAAATAAAAATCCATTTATGATTTGTTATTGTGATAATTTCATAACTGTTCCATATACAACATCCTCACATGATACAGTTGTTTCTCTTGACCTGAACTAGATGCCTATCGAAAATGAGTCGTGTCAGAAAGTATTTTGCAGAGTTATGCCCCTTGTCTAATAAAATCCGTTACCGCGATAGCTACAGAACCGTTTCATGCATGGCAACCAAACTTGTTACATCTATTTATCTTCACGTAAATCAGAAGCCTATCGAAATGAGTCATCTCGGACAATATTTTGCTGAGTTATGCCCCTTTTTACAAATAAAAATCCATTTATGATTTATTGTGATAATTTCAGAACCGTTCCATATACAACATCCTAACGTGATACAGTTGTTTCTCTTGACCTGAACTAGATGCCTATCGAAAATGAGTCGTGTCAGAAAGTATTTTGCAGAGTTATGCCCCTTGTCTAATAAAATCCACTAATTCCTATGTTAAGTTTGCATATAATTTCTATATCATGTTTGTATACTATCACATTTATTTATTGATTGGATGACTGATTTATTGATTTATTCTCTTACACAATGCGAAGAATGCCTGCAAATCTGTTTTGAAAATGACACTAGATGCCTATCAAAAATGAGTCGTGTCAGAAAGTATGCCCCTTGTCTAACAAAATCCACTAATTCCTATGTTAAGTTTGCATATTATTTCTATGTTAGTATAGTATCACATATATTTATTGATTGGATGACTGATTTATTGATTTATTTTCTTAGACAATGCAAAGAATGCTTGCAAATCTGTTTTGAAAATGACATACATGTGCCATTTAGTATACATGTACTGTATTTATCTAGCCATGTGTACTGTTGTTTTGGTGAGACATCGATACAGCTCTTTCAGTTTATTCCAGAAACAAATTAATTTAAGGGGAGGAAAACTTTTCTTTTTTTTCAAAGAAAGTACACTTACAATACCAGGGGTAAATATTTCTTCCCACAAGCCAATCAATTGGTAGAGACACCCTTACATTATAATAGCTGGGGTTCAGAGCCGAGGGGTTTCGATAGCGCAGCTTCATGTTCAAACGAGCTTTCATTTTAATTGGTTGAGACACCATCACGTGATATTCCGCAATTCTCGATGTCTTATGAAAAAACAGCTCGTCAATGTGATGTCCCACGATCTCGCGCCGATATCACACGATCACGCGCTGACGTCACACGGCAGTGGCAATGTCACACGGTCTCGCGCAGTTATCGCCCGTGAATTGACTCTTTCGTAGAATTGTCGTATCTTGTGTTGTCATTCCGCTGTAATCACGATCGCGTGTACAGACGGAAAGCGTTTTACGTTGCCTTGGGTTTTCTCTTTACACTGTACGTCTATTTGTATTGTTTATGTTTTTTCGGTATAATAAAACAGATATTGCCTGCTGTGAGGTGTGATATCACGATTTGTCAGTTCTCGAAGGTGATGTTCAACTCGTGCTTCGCACTCGTTGAACATCACCTTACTCGAGCTGACAAATCGTGATATCACACCCCACAGCATGCAATATCTGTATATTATCACATGCAATTGTTGAAAGTGACATTAATTCCTACTCACTTGTTTATCGCTACTATACCAACTGTGTAAGGCACTAATCATTTTTATATATCAAGCAATTTAACAGTTTTTTTTTGCAAAAGCAAGCTTAGAAAATTACCTGAAGATTGATTGTAATTTTATATTACTCCCTGCATTCATTTTAGAGTACGACAACTTGGCTAGTGTGATCCAGAAGCAACCCGACAGACAGAATTCATTAAAGTAAGTGTTGGACTGCCCCTATATATAGGACAGAACAGGTAGATTTTATATTCTGCGTAACAATCTGTTTATCCATCTGTTTTTGTTGACTTGAGATTTCCATGCAAGAATGCTTGATCCCCTAAATTGTTCCTCTCTCTCGTTTTCTCTTCTAAGGGAGTGAGAGTGGATATACATTGAAATGCTTGGGGTGCATTCCACACCTACATTGTATATGATGTGCAGTTAAAAATAGACATGGGTTCGGGTCTTCGAACTTAAATATATGTAAAAATTTTATTAAAACCCCTGTAAAAGTATATATTTTCCGAATGGGCACACTCAGGCCATTATTCCAGGAGACAAGTGAACTATTCAAATTGAAAAGGAAAGACGTGCAATCCTCCTTAAACCTTCTTCAACTTTTCTGAAATACTCCATAAAATGTACGAAAATGTATCAAGTTCGACCCACCATCCAGAGAAAACAAACGGAATGATTTTCTTGTTAGACATGTGAACGTTTCTTCGTCCAACGGACATTTTAAAAAGGGGGAAAAAAAACAGGGGGTCGACCTACTCGTTTTAACATTTTTTTATCGCCATAAAGGAATCATCATTTTTGTTCTCCGAAAAAGTGAGGATTTTGGCCTGCCAGATATTCAATTCTGGAAACGATTAACTCTGTAGTGCCGCATCGGTGCGATAAGCAAGCAATTGTTATATCCTCATTTGAAGAAATGGTTACGTCCAGCAGGGTGATACTATAGATATCAGTTAGTAAAAAGGGAACAAGAATTACCATGCTGTCAAAAACAGGCGACCTTCCTTATTATGAAATTAGGGAGGGGCCATTTGTGCGAAACCGTGGCCTAGTGTGGAGTGCACCCTTGTGTTTCTCCCATTATTCTCTATCATTCTCACAAAAAAGTAACTTCGGCAAAGGATTCACAGCTCTCCTATATTCTCCAAATACAACTTGAGACTCCAGTTCAGGGTTTCAGATTGTGCTTAATGCTAGATACCTCATGAAGACTCCCTCCTCAAAGTTTTGCTTGTAGCAGCAGAGTCCAAAATGGTTAGAAAATGCTATAAAAAGGTTACATATGTCTCCACATGTCCACGTAAAGCTGCCATTGAAAACCAGAGCTGCATTATCTGATTGTTCCGTTAGAATTGCAACCTTTCTATATTTGCAAATCCATGTCAGGCAGTTATTAAACAATGGTCTTGTCAAATATGGGCTTTCATCTGTGGTTTTAGGGAGTCCACTTATTAGAGCTTCTCTGTGAACATGGTAAGGTAAATTCATCAGGATCAGGTATATCAATATTATAAAATAACTATCAAATGATATATTATATGTTATCTGCAGAAAATTGCAAGAACTGGAACAAGGATTGAAAGAACTAAAAAGTACCAAAGAAAAACTTGAACAGAAGGTATGTAGCTGATTTGATGCTGAACGATAGGTTGACAGTGGAAAACCAACTATCGCCTGGACCTAATTCCTGAATTTCCCTTAATCTGCTCATTTTCTTGTGAGAGAGTTGTTTCCCTTGAACTCAGCATGTAACTTGTGTTAGATTGCACTGCAGTATATTCTTCATATCATTGTTCTTAGGATCATTCCTTATTATTACACTGTATCTGCGAAAGGGTTGAAGGTGCTTTAGGCATCACTGAGGAAGGGACTGCACTCTGATGGACTTGTGGCAGGTCCCAGGTCTGACCCCTGGCCAAAGTCATACCAAAGACTAAAAATATGGAACTTCCATCTTTCTCGCTTGGCATTCTTCACTTAAAGGAAGAGACTAGATCAAGGACTGGATGGCCCAGTATCTGGATAATGTGTCTGGGTCATCGTGATATGAGCAAATCGAAAGCGATGTTAAAATCCTACTCAGTCACTTTTATATTCATAATATCTCGATTTTATGTGGGTTCACAGATTGAAAACACCTTCCCCAAGGCCCTCCATCAGCAAGCTAATACCTTTGTATTCTTTTTTCTCTCATTTTTCCTGTAGTCTAAATATGAACCTTGAGTTTGCAATAAAGTTATTTTATTAAATGGATTCACAATTTTTTTCAGCTGGACTTGAGAAGAAAACAGTTCCATGTCTTGGTATCTTCAATTCATGAACTGCAAAGAATTTTAGAAGGTGAGTTCATTTAAATAAAACAATGAACTATTCGCCTGTTTGCTGTGACCACCATGTGATTCAGAAGTTCACCTTCAAGTGTACAAAGTTCATTTATCATCTCAGCACTGTACGCCATACCAAATATCATTTCTTCATTATAAGCCAGTTGCATACAATGCAATATCGAGACAGAAGGTTGGTCATCACAGGGACAAACCACGGAGTAATGCCTATGGGCCGTCATAGCTGAGTAGGTAGAGCATCGGCGCGTTGAGCCAGGGTCGTGGGGTTGAATCTTGCTGACGACCAATTTGTTCTTTCTCTCTCAAAAATCATTTCATATGTATATATGCTTGGTGATTGACTGTATGCCATACCAAATATCATTTCTTCATTTATCATTGTATGCTGTTGTATGCAAACATGTAAAGTTTTGATAGGCCAAAACATACAATTGTCCAAACATAATTTTAATATGTGGTATTAAACTGCATTTGGGTTACTTGCATAACAATGACAGACAGTATGACTTCTATGCACAATTTCACAAACATGAATTCAATATTGCTGGGCATATTGGGCAAATATTCTTCCCCTTCTCTAACATTAGATTTGTGACATCATCAAACCTTATTTGCATACAGGATAAAGTTAAATTTTAGAGAAATCACTTGCCATATTTTGGTAACCCATTAATAGTCCCCCAAATTTGCAGAGAACCCATAGACCATTTCCTATTTTCTTTCATGAGAATGATGATTTTATTCATATTTCAGAGGATGACAACCAAGAGAAAACTGAAATGGAGACTGCCTGAAAGATTTCAGTGATGTGTCAGTGTGTCCAGACTGTTCTTGACGGAGGAGAACTCAAATGACTGGATAGTTGCGTTGCATCCTCTAACAAGAAAAAAAACCCATTCAGTTATTTCTAGGATAACTATTTCTGTTATACAATTACCTGGAAGCCTTTCATGTCATTGAATTTATTGGAATTGTGGTCAGTTCAAATGTCCGTGAAGTCAACAGGTGACGTCATGATTGAAAGTAACACCTCTGGGGTAAAATATATAACAGTGAATCAGCTTCCTCGGCTTTTAGATGCCAGGTTTCACTTCTCAGTCATGAAGAATGGCAGGTACAAGTCAGTTCTCGCAACTGTTCTTCATCGGTATGGCCAGATTTGTAAAGTTTGACGGTGGCTCACACTTGATTCGTTCAGGTGAGTTCTGCACGCATCAGAATCTCCCAATCGGGTCACCCAATGCTTCCCGGCAGTGACATATGCAGAGATTTTTTTTGTGGATGCCGGTCGTATTTGACTTTGTTGTTGTTGCCCGTAAATTTGATGTTGTTGCTGCGCACTAACCTCAGAATGTCGCATATGGCAATCAAATGTGAAAGCAGCATAGGAGAACTGTTCTCGTTCCTATTATCACTCGTTCACCTTAATTCTGCAGCAGTACTATCTGGTCGTGATATTTATTGTCATACCGAAACACCTAGGAACAAGGTAACGTGCCAGAAATCAGTTTTGAGCATCTGCTTCCAGGGTGCCTTGCAATGTTTGGAAAAGTTCCGGGATAGGCCATCTTTACAAACTTGATGTTGAAAAAGACATAAATACATGAGGATATATGTCAGTACATTGATCCATGTAAAAAAATACAGGATTTCTCACCATGCGAATGTTGTTCGCTGGATTTGCATCATGTTTTGTATTGAGAAAATCTATGCCTATGCGTCGAGAGATCAGGGTATCAGGTGGAGAGTGGGGTCAGTGTCAATTCTGAATCTGTAAATGGAATGGATCAAAATCTTAACTTTGACTGCACTTTGGCAATTTGAATTTTCTGAGGATGTAAATAAAATTAGTCATGTACTCCTGTTGTCAGCGTTACTGAGATTAACATCTGATGATGAATATCCTAAGGATGAAATATTTTTCTTATTAGTTTACAGTTTCTAACATTCTGACAGGTAACATTGATCATTACACGCCTAATGTTTATTATTGAGGTCATTGAAGACCCCATCATGTGACTGTGAACCTGAAACGTGATTGAGAACCCTGATTTGCCTGAATCAAACCTGGCCATTAAGTAGAGAAAGTAGATAAAAGTTGAAGCATGGCTTCAGGTTCATTGTGTTACATTTATTGCACAAACAATTTTCATGTATTTCATGAGACAAATATTCATTTTATTACATTCTCACCCAGTCATAACCTCCTTGATCGGCATTGCCTGTGATGGCAAAAATTTGACTACACAAAGTTGTTTTAATTTTCATCAAAGTGTGCCACAGTTGAAAAATTTGAAAGACTAGAAGTGCTCAAACTTATTGTATATGTTGCCATATCTGGTTTTTGATATGATAGAGATATAATGGTAATTATGCCCCCCCTCTAACTAGAGGGGGGGCATATAGCGATCGCTTTGTCCGTCCGTCCGTCTGTCCATCCGTCTGTCCGTCCGAATTTCTTGTCCGTGCAATATCTCGGTTAATATTTGATGGACAGGATTGAAACTTGCATGGAATGTGGCCAGTGCCTCGTAGTTGTGCAGCGTGGAGTTTTTTCCGAGTTCCGGTATAATTTTCAAGAGTTATGGCCCTTTTTCTGAAATCTCTGTGAATGGGACTTGTCCGGGCTGGATCTTGGTTAATACTGTATGGACAAGTATGAAATTTGCATGATATGTGGTCAGTGCCTCACAATTGTGCAGCGTAAGTTTCTCCACGTTTCGTTTATATTTTCAAGAGTTATGGCCCTTTGTTCCTGAAATCTCTGTGAATTAGGACTTGTCTGGGCTGGATCTCGGTTAATATTGTATGGACAATTATGAAATTTGCAGGATATGTGGTCAGTGCCCTGTAGTTGTGCAGCGTGAAGTTTTTCCGCGTTTCGCCTATATTTTCAAGAGTTATGGCCCTTTTTTCTTCAAATCTTTGTGATTTGGGACTTGTCCGGGCTGGATCTCGGTTAATATTGTATGGACAAGTATGAAATTTGCATGATATGTGGTCAGTGACCCATAGGTGTGCAGCGTGAAGTTTCTCTGCTTTCGGTTATATTTTCAAGAGTTATGGCCCTTTGTTTATCAAACCCAAGTGAATGGGATATATTTATTTCTCCAGGCTGGATCTCAGTCCATAACCGATTTGAACTAGGAAAATGGTTATATTATATGTTATTCTACATTCCAAAGCAGACAACATAGGCCCTGAAGTATGAAATTGCCCCAAGAAGAGTGAATTGAGTGCAAAATTCAAAGTTCACTGATCGCTTCATAATTTCAACACAATATACTCCCAAGGAATGTAGGTCTCATAACCAGGTCACATTTTCGGATTTGGCGAAAGCCCTGGCGACCATCTTGCATCAAAACATCGTATTATCACTTGTTGGTTGATACTTGGAACTTATGTGAGGCATGGCAAAAAAAGTGACCGAAACAGATTTTTTATAATTATCCAAATTAGGCCTCCACCAACCAATAAAGGACAGAACAATGGTAGGGCAGTGTCACATTAAAGTGGAAGGGGGGCATACAATTGAGCAATCTCTGATTGCTTCCTTCCTGTGTTGAATCTCTTAATTTTGGAGAGGTGGTGGGTTCGTTCATCTATTGTTTCTGCAAAATTATTTTTTTGTACCTGAACATGTTGCTCCATGTTGGGCTGAACACAAATCAAATTATCATTATTTTGTATACAGCCAATTACCCACTATCAAGAGTTTGTCCTTCATCAAGTTCACAGGAGAGGGAACAATTCACTGATGTACTGGTATTGTGACACAATTTGGGAGAAATTTCAAGCAGACCTGGATTTTCGTCAAATTTTATGGGAATCATAAAAATTCTCACAATGTAACTTTGGATGAATCAATGGGAAACCAATGCTATCATTTCTAAGCAGTTTCCCAAAATTTTACGGGAATCTGTTGGGACTCCCATGAATTATTTCGCGGGAGAGCTCATGGGAATCGGATTCCCAGAATCCCATGGAAATTCTTGCCCTGTCAAGTGTATTTAGTCCATATGAATTCTCACCCATATTGTTTTAGAAATACACGCCCTCACCCGTAGACCACTGTCATCAAGGCGTGAGACACGGTCTACATGTATATTGCAAATATGGATAATTACTGACCATCCCTTGGGTAAATGCGTGAAAACTGTACCAATAACAAAATATTATTTGGCTTTTGAGAGGTTACAATTTATTCATGGATCAAAAACCCTCTTGCAGAATTCTTCATGTACATATGTGCCATCCAAGTTCATTATTAAATCATCTGACTTACCACCATCCCGGTTGTATCTGCCTTATCGAATTTCTATCTTAGAATATATTTGATGTAACTGCTGTGTAGGGTCTTGCCAGAGCACAATTAGCTGTCTTTCTTTAGTCTGTTTTAGCTGTAAGAGGCTGAACAGGTATCCATATTTTTCAAGTATGTATTATGTCACAGTCGGCGATTCAGGAGCTGCACAAGTTTTTAATATGCCTCTTGATGATTCTGAACACGAACGAGTGGTGTACGATTGATTTTGTTGAAGACCAAATCTGCTATTTAACAGTGGTTCCCGGTTAGCTAACCTGGACCTGGTAACAATTTTTTGGGGAGGTTTGCCAGGAGAGTTCAATTGTGGTGGTGAATTCCAAGTTAAACAAAGGGTGCACTCCACACGTAAATGATGTGCGGCTAAGAGCAGGCAAGGGTTCGGGTCTTCGGCCGCAAATAGATGTAAAATCTTTAACAAAAACCCTATAAAAGTATATATTTTCTGAATGGGCACACTCCTGTCATTATTTCAGGAGACAATTTAGCTATTGAAGTTGAAAATGAAAAGCGTGCATTCCTCCTTAAACCTTCAACTTTTCTGAAACATTCCATAAAATATATGAAAATGTGTCAAATTCGACCCACAACCTAGAGAAAACGTACAAAATGATTTTCTTTTTATGCATGTTAAAGTGTTTCCCGTCCGATGGAAAATTTAAAATGGCGAAAAAAAAGGGGGAGTCGACCTACTCGTTTTTTGTAAAATTTTAATGCCATAAAGGAATCAACATTTTCGCTCCCCGAAAAAGTGCGGATTTTGGCCTGACAGATATTCATTTCCAGACACGATCAACCCTGTAGTGGTGTGTAGATGCGATTAACAAACAATTGTTATATCCTCGTTTGGAGAAATGGTTACATCCAGCAGGGTGATACTATAGATATCAGTTAGTAGAAAGCTAGGAAGAATTACCATGCCGTCAAAAATGGGCGACCGTCCTTATTATGAAATTAGGGAGGGGCCACTTTGTGCGAAACCGTGGCAAGTGTGGAGTGCACCCAAAGACTTCATTGTTTAGTCGAGGATGATTTACTAGATAGTTTAGTAGTCTTAGGAGGGAGACCTGAAGTTCCGGTAATCTGCTTTGACCAGAAATTTTAGACATTTCTGGTTGATGAGTGTACATAAGAATATGGGTGTACGAATACCCTGGAGTTACTGAAGGAGAAATTAGAAACAACAGTCCCGTACTATCAGGAAAATATGGAATCTCCAGGATCAGTCCTTGCATCCAGGAATGTTGCACATGCACAAAACCATGATGGACCTGTCGTAGAAATATAAAAAGCCAGTGTCCAAATAAGGACTTTTGCATTTATGGTCAAATAACAGACAGTGACCAGCAGACAGTGACCAAAAGAACTGTTTCATCTTGACTAGGCAATTCGATGCAGGGGTAGAGAAGGGTTAACCGAAAATGGAATTGTAGAGGGTGTAATGCATGCGATGGCAACCAGTCTGGCCATAGAGGGGTATCTGGAGACATTCAGAAACTTACCTCTAGCAGACGCCAGGAGCCTGTTTTGGACGCATTATGACGAAAAATCAGCAAACAATTTTTGTCATAAGTTGGTCACATCAGCCTAAAGACCGAGTGGCACGGGACCATGTCATGAATTTGCATCAAAAGATCATTCTGGCATCCGAAAAAGATGGTACCAACCTGATATATAATCCCTCCCTGATCAAAGGATTGTTCCTGCATGCGATTGAGATTGGCTTATCGAGTGATAGTATCAGAGCCAGAGCCATGACTCGAAATCCTGACGTCTGACGAAGAATTTTGCAAACACTTAACTAATGAAACAAAAATAAGGTCCCAGTTGAGTTGGTCACGACCACGTGTCCGTGGAGTTGCGAAAGATGACACACCACAGCCAACCAAAAGGAACTGTGATGTCCCCAGTGTAGGGGGAGTGGCTTAATGTCACAATCGAGGTTGTTTCATTCATATGGTGGCAGTCCGTTTGGTTGGTGGAGAAAGACGTAAAGAACCCCCGACCGTCGACAAGTTACTGACAAACATCCACACATGGTCCAGCTGGACTCAAATCCATGCCGGTTCAGTGGTGTGATGTCCTGGATGTAGCCCAAAGCAACTGAAACCACGCCAAAGCCACTGTGGAGTGAGGACATACACGCATTAAACTCTAAATTTGATGTGATGAACAGTCAGTTGACAATGAGAGAACACAACCAGACTATGCGAAACTAGGTAAACCCCTACTCACAATTAGAGAACATGTATCCACATTCCATGGGGCAAGAGTACCAATACCAAAGCGAACCAACTGGCAGATATAAAAGATTTGGTTGCAGGAACTGTCGAAAATGGGGCAACAGACAAAGCTGTAGACACTTTTCCTTCTGTTGGCAGTTCGGGCATTACACAGAGGGATGTGCAATGAAAAAAATGGAAACCTAGATCAGGTCAAAACTGAGGGGCGAGTTATGACCATCGACAATGAGAGCAAGCCCTTAAATATACAACATGTCAGTCTGTAGCATTGTACTGTAGGATGTCAGAAGTCTCACTGGGAAAAACTAAAGCCAAGAATGCTCCTAATCGTCAACCCATCCCAAAAATCCAGAACACGTATAGCCTTGGTGGAAACGATTGGTTTAGTGTTCTAGATAAAAAAAAAGTAGCGCCAGGGGTTTGTACGCCCAGAGTGTGAACAGTACATTGTATTTGCGAAGGAAGAAGGCCTTTACGAATGGTTGAGAGACCATTCGGACTTACGAAAGCTCCCGCAACTTTCCAAAGATTCATGAGCACGAAAAATCTGCCTTAATTGAATGACATGGTAATCTGCAGTAAAACGTTCGAGGATCACTTGAAACGCCCGCATCGTGTAGAACAGAGTGGAGTCACATGGTGTTAACCTAAAGTTGAGAAGGTGTCTCTTCAAACACAGGACAAGTACTGTGACACATATTGTCTGCAAAAGGTGCACAACATTGATCATGTAGACACTGAAGACGTTCATATTTCCCATTTGCGTTCCCTTTTAGGAATTTTGGTATTTAAACTGTCCTTGACCTGGTTTCCGGACACCAAATTTCTCCCAGTTTTGTCAACAATTTGCCGATGGGTGACAAACCACTCAAGTTCAGTTTCCACGGCCCTGATCCTAACAGCACTCTGTTGGCATGCACCTTCCTCCTGCGGAGAGCAAAACACACTACCGGAAATAGATGGATAGTGGAAGGGGGATATGATCATCGGCCTTCGCGGGAGAAAATGTGAATTTCACGAGAAGGTTGGTATAAGAAGCCTATCAAACATTCGGTAAAAGTCATTTACAAATCCCATGTTGAATGCGGAGGATTGAATGCTGAATAATCTCTATGCACTGCGCAGAAATATCTCACTGTTGTGGTCAACATGGTCAAGTCATCGTTGTGACAACACAGACGAAGATATTTTTATTGAAATGTATGTGTCATTTGTATTCAATTGTGGGTCTGGATCCTCGACCTTAGTGCATTGCTTGACACGACTAAAGCTATGTACATATACGGACCCTAACACTTCACTAATTATATATTCTCGGTAACTGTAGATCGATGGGTTTCGATCAGGGATCAGGTCATATGGTTGCTTTTTAGTGATCAGACGCCTGCTCGACGAACTGCTCCGTGATCGGCTGTTTACAGAACGGGGCGATCTCTGTTGTAATTATCTCCCTTTGGTGTGTATTCCATGCGGGGTGGAATATGCAGTTTCAGCGGGCAATATACACCCACGTGACCGGGGAATATGCAGTTTTATCTCATTACAATTCATATAGGGAGACACCCTAATAAATATAATAATGTTGGATATTATCTCCACCTCGGTGGATATTATTTATTTTCACCGCGGTGGAAATTATTTCTTATTATTTCTCGTGTTTTTCTTATTTCTGATTTTTCACGCAATTTTCGAAGTTTTCGCTAATTCCCAGTGTTTTCATGTGGTCGTTTGAATTGTTCTTGTCTCTTGAAAATGAATTTCCAGCATTTTCATATGGAAATGGTTGCAGTTTCTTAAAAATGAATAAAAAAAATGTTAAAAATCAGAGATAAATTTTGAAAAATCGAAAATGAATCTGAGAGGCTGACATTAAGAAAAGCGAGAAATGCGAAAGTGCCCTACAGGATCTACAGGATTTCTCTACAGGATCTACAGGATTTCTCTATAAACTTTCTATGAGACTATTTGGATGAGTGATATAGGTCATCTTTTATGGTAAATCCACGAAATACAAAATGTCTCTGTACTGTAAAATAGTAAATACATCAGAAAATGTATTAGCTTAAACGTTGCTTGTTCTGGATGTAGCACAGATATGTTACAGGGAAAGATATTCTGGTGAATTTACTAATGCATGGAAACTAAAAGAACAAACAAATATAATAAATATTTTCTTTATTATATACATGTGCACTATTAAGATAGATATTCATGGAGGAACGTGAACAGAGTATCATAATCTCCATCAGTTTCCTGTAGAGCTTCTGCTCGCCATTCAGTTTAGATTTCATCACAAGCGTCTAGTCCGTCATTCATAATTCAGCCGTCGTCCATTAAAGAATATCCGCGTCCATAATCCAAAGACCTATTCCATATTCCATATAACAGTATTAGCACCAAATTCAAAAAGACAATCATAGTATACATAAACATGCAAGTTTCTTGCAAGAGAGAAGTGGTCAACAGTTTTCAATGATGCCGACAAGATATCATGTTCCAAAAATATAAAATCCGTATCGCTGATCAATATTCTTAATCCATAATAATCGTAAAATCGTCATCTAGAGAAAGATGTATCTCAGTCACGCTTTTCTCAGTCACGCTTTGCTTGTGACTGTTCATATGAGCACCATGAGGATCTTGAAGTACATGGGTTCATACGGCCCCTAGCCCCGGGTTAAGCGGAATTAGACACAAGTTACGAAACATAATGCCATAGATCTTGCACGCTACGTTCGTATTTTGCTATCAGCGTGCGATATGTATACCGCTAAATTTGAGAAACTTTGAATGGAGGCGCTTGGTGGAATAGCCCTGTTTTATAAATTTCTGCAACAATGTTTTGTGACGTTGATTAAAATCGTCGCATTTAACACAGGATCAAGCAAATGCTACTAGGCGAGATATGTATACGCCATATGCAGGTCCAAATGGAATATTACTGTCCAAAAAGGGATAGTTTACGATGTCGAAATTGTAATCATCTCTTTTGTCATAAAGTCGACGAGAGAGAATGCCCGCTTCATTTTTATAGAGATATAGATCTAAATATGATGTGCATGTAGGGCTACCTGTAGTTTCCTTCAAATCCAGATATATATCCTTCACTGCGTCATTTATATAGCGATTATTCACAGCGAGAAGATCGTCTATATATCGTTTGGTGAATGAGAAGGAACGGGCTTTGAATGGATCGGTTTTTGAAAGTGCATGCATATAGTCATATACATAAGAGAACAGATACAGGTCAGCCGACAGGGGTGCACAATTAGTACCCATTGGAATACCTATATGCTGCTGATATATTGTGTTGCCAAATTTCACATAGATATTATTAATGAGAAATTCAAGCAACTCTATAAACAAAGAAACATCTCATGAATGATATCTCTTGTATGTAGTAGAGCTAAAGAATGCTTTATACCTTCCGATATAGCTTAATATATCTACGATCAGTTTTCTTGAACACAGATATTATTAATGAACTTAGACCGTCAATAAGGTCCTGATGAGGGTACGGTATGTGACCTTTAGCTTCAAGTTCTTCCGTAAGACATTTTGGGTTTTTCAATATCCACATACATTCAACGCCAGAGTTTTTAGAAATAGTGGCGCAATACCTTTCCCAAAATGCTGTTACCTCCTGAAGGGCCCTTGTCAATAGGGTTGAAAGAAGCTTGGTGGTGCAGCGTCTAGAACCAGCTATGAATCTAGCTTTGTATGGTGATTTATGCATTTTGGGAGTCCGTATACTTTTGGTATGTCGTTATGATTGGTTGGAAGACAAATACCTCTTTTCAGGAGAAACTTTTTGTGATTGTTAAATATATCTTCCAGAGTGAATGCAGTTTGGGAGTAAGTAGACGTATTTGATGATGACATATCTACACTCAATTCTTTAACTAGCACCTGGTAATAGTAATATTTACATATGAATATTATTTGGAGCTTTTTCTGCTGGGACTATGACGAATTTACTCTGGAGATTTGCTAGAACTTCTTGCGAATTGAGGTTTCTTAGTACTTGTTTTGCTTGGGGAAGAGTACTTCTGTCAATATGGCGGATTGTTTCAACGACCTTGCTCTTGGCGAGGTCCAGCCAATCAGCGAGTACTGTAGGTTCAACTTTTTCTCGCTTAGACCAATCAATAACGTACTGTTCCAATGCAGGCAGGACTATTAACTGGTCGGCCTTCAGATTTACTCTTCTCGGCTCTCTATATTTAGGTCCTTTCATCAGGAGTAATTTCAGGTCTTTATCACTCACCACATCAAGGTCACCCGAATGGCATTCTCGGAACCGGAAACGTTCTTCTGGCAGTCGTCTGGAAGAGAATGGAATAATTTGCAGTTAGCCACTGCGAGAAATAATAACAATCCATGAATGGGGCTAAATTGAAAATTTTCCGTACAAAGATCAGTACTTTTATTTCTTAGCAATTAGAATACTTCACAAATTCAATCCAAATTATTTGTAAAATTAATGAAGATTAACTGTCTCATCAATTAGCTACATTCTTAGTCAGTTAATACCTTGGTATGATTGGCCTGCCCCGGGATGTAATCCAACCTTTGCAGGAACCCACCAGTCTGAATTGTGGACTTCGTGGACTGTTGCGAAAAATATTTGCATATAATTAAAACCTGATCAGTTGTATATATGGTTCCGTATGACATGCAATCCATTTTTTTTTAATACACCCAGGATGATTGAATAGGTTGACTACCATCAAGGGTAAAGAATGGAACACATCAGTACGACTTACAATACAAAAAATTGATGAAGATGTATATTATCCTTTCTTTAGTACTCAATGATATACAACAAAGGAGATAAACAGTTTGTGTGACATTCTAACCAATATATACAATGAAGATATCAACCATACCTTAGATATGATCATTAAAGTTTCTGTCAGTGGAGTGGGTGCTTGAAGTGAACCGAGTTTGCTACGTTTCTTTGTAGCAGCTGCGTGCTGGAAGAGGAAAGTATACGATGTAAGAAGCCATTAGAATTAAAGTGAAACAATCATTTGAATTTTTATAATTTGTCTTTGTTAATATCTGTTTCAGCTAAATCTTCATAATTTTGCCAAATTACAAATAAATGCTTATTAACTACAAATTGTATTCTTAAATTTTTGAAATGAAATAAATGTATGAAATGAAATGTTCTCATTTCTCAAGATATGGATAGAAATGTACAATTGAAGTGTGCGAAGATCTTTAGCTTTGGTAATGAATAGTGCAATCAATAGACAAGGAAAATATAGCCTGTTATGATGATGGAAAGTCTAATCATAATTGATTATGCTTTTGCTGATCACAGCAAAAATAGGTTATGCTGACATTTTATAATCAATATATTTTAAAACATTTCTTTACCATTTTGTCAAAAATTTGGTATGGAAGTATTCTCTTCTGGAAGGAACAAAAATCAGTAAATATTATCAATCAATAAACAGTTCAAAACAACAACACAATTTATTTAGAGCTACCATCCCCCCAATCAGTTAAATCCCACTGTTTTGACGTGAACAGGAAGTACACAGGCAGTTTTGTGATAAAAATATCTCACCCTCAGGGGATTTCCTCCAAGGGTGCATGTCAATCTTCATATGAGGTCCCCAAGCCTGGGGTTTCCAAGCTGACAATGCACACAATCATGACAATGGCAATCCACACTGCCTTCATGAACCTAGGTAGATCTGAAAGTGATATTGAGACAGAGATATGGATATTTCTTTGTGAAAGCCATGCTATAGGAGCCATTAAATTTTACTGCAATTATAAGGTGAAGTACATGATTACAACCAATTCATATAGCAATATTTATTGAGACCAATATCAATTTTTTAATATGCCAAGTATGTCAAGGGAAACTTGTTGATAATAATAGCGGATGCTCATGGTGGGTCCACATCACAGGAGCCCCACTGTTCAACTCAGTTTTTTGCTTCTTAAGTTATGAAAAAAAGAAAAATTATAGTTATATTTATAACTTACTTACCAGCTGCACTCATCACTAGCTGCACTCATCCATATGGAATACAGTTCTTCAAACCTCCATAGTTCTAGCTTAACATAAACAAATCCACCTGATTTTTGCACTAGTGGTCAGCCATTTTTTTATGTTGTTTTAAGATGATGGTGGCGCCCCCTGTGTTCAATTAAAGTATCAAGGGCAGATAATTCCGCCCAATTCGAGGAGACAGTGAAGAGGAAAAAGACTACCAGAAACAGAAATTATATATATATATATTATATTTAAATAATTGATAATAATGAAGAGGATAATATAAACTATTCTTTAATGGGCAATTATTGTTGCTGACATTTCAGAACTGATTCTTCTAGAAATATTTTGTCCAATTTTACTATAAAATCATGGATTTGGACTGATTATAAAATCTAAATTCAACAAGATTTCTTATCTAATATGATACTATTTTGATAACACTAATATTTGACAGATTGATATTATTAATATCTTTATTTTATTCAAATGGAAACCGTGATACAGATCACATTCAAAGATCCAAAAGTGTTCTCAGTTCTGAGTAATATGTTAATAAGCACATGTACGGTAATTCCCCTAATAATTCAATCACAGGAAGTTCAACTCGGTTACTTAAACACAGACAAAAAGTAACATTCTCATTCTTCATTCAAATTGAATTAAAGTAAAAAATGTGGCACTTTTTATCTAGTGCCTTGAAGAATATAGCCAGATACAAGCCATTTTTGCTGCACTTACTCTGATCAAATTATTAGGGGAATTACCGTAAATATTTCACACAGTTGCAGCTATTTTGAACTGTGATGTTCAAATCTGATGTTTACGGATTTCATGGGAATGAGATTTGATGTCACGAATCAGCCAACTTTAATCTGATAGGATCCTGTAAGATATTTTTGTAGGGGAGAAATCTTGAAAATTAGAGAAAGGCAGAAAATTGGATAGATCAATGCATGGTCCTAACAAGCCACCGTACATACATTTTGCACACTCAACATTTTAACTCTATCACCCATCCTTTTTTTGAAGATATATCTTGTGTTAAATACTGATGTTAACAATAATAATATAGAATCTTTTGGTACTTGTTCTACATGTCTTGGTGATATAATATACACCTTGGGAAACATTCTCGTCACTTTGGGAAACATGACGAGTTATAAAATTCTCGTGGCACAAGATACTATTTGTACGGCTGAATCATGTGGAGAATATATGAAAACTTTATTGAAATATTCGCCTATGTTAAACATTATTCGTGTCGATTGTCTAGAATAAATTTTAAGAGGAAACGAATCCCCTCTCCTATAAGAATCTCCTCTCCTATGAGAATCGTATAATGAATCTGTGGGCGATACTGAGATGTATACTATAATAATTAGGAATTATGATTCCCAATTTGAAACCGTCAGAACCTATGCTCTGTGTTGTGCGTATTTGCCTTGTAACTGTACTAATGAATAATGCAACTTGGCGGAAAAATCATAAATCCGTATCATTGGAAATTCTTTGCTTCCTGAACTGTAACAAAATTCTGTAAGATGATAAAAAGTCTAGCCACCAATAAAGGTTAGCGTGTTTTTTATCCGTAAATTGTCATAATACAAACCCGAATGAGACCAGCTCACAACTATTTCCAAGATATATATATATATATGAAAAAAGTACAACGCCAACAAATTCGCAGTCTGTCAATCACAGGGTCAAGATGAAATACTTTTCAACTGATTGCTATACATATTTTGCCGACAACATTTCACTTGAATTGTTATAAGACTGTGTACTAGATGTCGGATCTGAAGCCTATCCTGTAATGGATTTCCACAGACCCTTCAGTGCATCAAGGTATATCTTCCAGTTCCTAATCGGTGAGATATGTAAGAGGTGGAAAAGTTTACCTCTGGCGACTTAAAGCATCCATATGACTTACAGGAAAGTCACTCGCTGCACCTCCCATTCAGACTGGAATACAACCTCTCAACAGCGCATGCTCATTTTCACAGGCTCGCTCTACTTATGTCCCTGCCGCCAGTAGCGTAAGTTGACCTTTGCTACGTTGCTATGACGTATAGCGGGAAACCCACGTACGCACGATTCAGTTTGAATCCGTCCGAACAACTCCTTCAGTTTTGCACATGAGCGAACTACTTTTCATATTATGCTCTGTCCAGATAAACAGGGAAAATAATCTCCAGATAATTCTTTTTAACGCTAGGTCAACAGCGGTATTATGCAGAATTGAAAAGTAATCGAAATGTTCGGCAAACATCTATTTTACTATATATGATGTCAATTCCGGCGATGTGCGCGCGCCCGGGAATCCTGTCAAAAAATCTGACTGGTGGCCGGGGTATTATTAGACCCATGGCGAGGTGGTTGACTAGAATACGGAGGATTCGAACACTTGATTGGTCAATTGTCATGCAGCAAAATCTTTCTCAAAATTTTCTCAAAATTCTTTGTTTATATCCTGCATTTTGATTGGCTTATGGAGATTCAGAGCTGTAACCTTTTACTGTCCGTGTGACAGTGGGAGGTTCACAATCTGAATGATGAGAAGGTACGTTGAGGTTTCCGAACAAAAATGAAAGCTAATTTTGTGAAACTATTGACACTTGTGTTCATAGAAATAATAGTTGACACAACACACTTCAGTTCCATGGAAGACAAATGCGGTAAACAGTTTCATTCGTACTAGAAAAACAACACGAATGTCTTAGCTTCAGATTTTATTGATATAGAGATAAGCCGTGGTCAGTGTCTCTATTTTTGGATGCTACAACTTCAAATTCACTAAATAATGGGCAACTTTTGTACGATGTTGTTCGGCAGTAATATGAACGCAAACGCTCGAAGGCAGTCTGGCTGCCATAGAAACAGGTCCTTACCGTTATCTTAAGTACAATTCATTGATAACTCACATCCGTCATATATGAAGGTGTGTGTCATGTATGCAAAAGAATTGAAACATTCGACTAAGATTTCATTCAGAAGACACTAGATATGTCCACCTGGCATCGAATGTAGCATAGACCTTTTGAAATCCTTGAAACAATTCCCATTGCTTACCTATGTTGGCCTATCGGTGATCCTACTTACCTGACTATAGGCTATATCGCGATCGTGCCTAAAAACACTAGTAACGTACACAATTGGAGCGATATGCAAGAGGCGGGAAAAATTGATGACGTCTGGCGACTAAAAATCAACCATATGACTCTTCAAAAAAGCTTCCCTCGGCACCTCACATTCAGACCCAAGAATACGATGGATTCTTGGAAGTAGGCTTATATCTCAGCCGCGCTTTTGTTGCAGTTATTGATGTGGGGAATATGAAGTATCCACACGGCCCCTAGCACCGGCTTAAGCGGAGTTAGATACGCCAGCTCGGAAGCTCTGATGACAGATCAGCTCAAACAACTCATCTGAAGTTAATGGATAAGCATCGAGACATCTGATGGAGTAAACGCCCCAACTGGTAAATACAAGAATACAGAGAAAAACTAATCTGCAATGCCCGACGTCGTACGGCGTAAGCTTCCCACCAAAACAGTAAACCTACATATATTCGTCGAATGACATGTACAGAGGGCGGGCCTCGGTGAATAACAGCCCACCAGCAGAATCCTGCCATATACAGGTGATAAATTGGAGCAAGAGGTGGGAAGCCCGGATTCAATATGTCAGCAGATCAGAGGGATGAGTTTGTTGTGTTTGGAGTAGTGAAGCTTCTGCTTAATGACGAAGTGGGAAAATATTCTCCACAAATGCTTCTGAATGAACTCCAGTGGCATAAATCACAGGACGGTTGACAAAAAAGGCACCTTACATTCAGACCCGAGAATACGGTGGATTCTCGAATCCAGAATACGAGAATAAAGTGCGATATCTTTGATAATCGCCAAATATTTTTGGTATGATACTGCATGCTTGTGATCATCTGTACGAGAATCAATAAAACCCAGTTCCTTAGGAAACAGAAGCTGTCAACATGCAGTCAGTTTCCAGTCTGGAGTTTAAGGAAACGAGGGTGGTATATAGATCACGGACTATGTGCTTGCTTCGACAGTGAAATTATCGTCGCGTTGCATGAGCGCCCTGTGGTCTGGTGGTCGATAGCAAGTAAACTAGAAGTTAACTTCCTTTATATGCACGAGTATGTGATGGAGTACATGTTCGAAGTCTCCTTGTTGTCCCCCGCCGCAACGCGGCCGGGGACTTTAAAATGGTGTTTGCTTCTTTGTGTCCGTGGATGTCCGTGAATGTCCGTGTACGTCCGTGCATGTGTGTTCGAAGCGATAACTTCCTAATGCTTTGTTGGATTGTTCCGAAATTCGGCATATGCATTCCTTGCGACAAGGCGCCATTCTGTGTTGCATTTCAGCAACATCTGCCTAAAGGTGGCGCCACTGGGTTGCTTCTTTGTGTCCATAGATGTCCGTGTACGTCCGTGCATGTCTGTTCGAATTTTCCGCAAGCGATAACTTGGATTGTTCCGAAATTCGGCATACGCATTCCTTGCGACAAGACGCCAGTTGCGACAAGACGCCAGTCGGTATTGCATTTCAGCAACATCTGCCTAAAGGTGGCGCCACTGGGTCAAAATGGATCTTGGTTAGGTATGATAGCACTCCATTTCCAGCTAACACCCTGCTACTACAGTCTGTCTGAGGGGGCTCGAACACGCGAACCTTTTGCCGACAGCCGAACCTCTCTAACCCACTCGGCCACCGAATCACTCTACCAGATACTGTGTTTAAAATCTAGTCATTCTTCGCGTAGCTTCGCACATGCGCTTGTTTTACCTAGAAGAACTATGACGTCACCTGGTTTGTGCTTGATAGTTCCTGCTCTTCTCCCCTGCATACCGCTCTTCAGTGCCAGAGGGAGAATTGGGTATGCGGTAAAACCAGGAAGCGAAATATCACCCGTTTTAGTACTGAATAAGTAACAGACTGTAGTAGCAGTTTCTTACCCCATTTCAGTATGCTTTCATACTCTTCTTTGTGTCCGGGAATGTCAGTTTGAATTCTTTACAAGCGATAACTTCCAAATGCTTTGTTGGATTCTCCTGAAATTCGACATACGCATTCCTTGTGAGAAGACGCTGTTGTGTAGTGCATTTCAATAACATTTGCCTGAAGGTGGCGCCACTGAGTTTCGCGGAGACCATTTTTCAAATCGTTAGGACTGTACATGTACCATGATACAGGACCAGGGAGACAAAAATTGCATCAGGTTGATAGGTCTGCTTATGGCGGACAACAGGGTGGATTTATTCCTAACAGCTCATCTCAATTTAAAAGCTGTACCCACACATTGATTTGGATTGATTGTTGTTTACTGGGTTAATAAATCTTGGGACCTGGGCTGATGAGCCTCATAAAATTACAAGGCCGGACACATATGACATCAATGATTAAGAATATTGCCATAGCAGTGTTTATTTCCACAAAAAAAATAATAATACTTTAATTGTTTAAAGTGATCGTAAACCCTCAAGTAAAGTTTCCATCAAATTGCGAACAGTGTCGGAAAATATTTATTATTTATTTAAATT
This sequence comes from Hanleya hanleyi, assembly GCA_036873755.1. Taxonomy (NCBI): domain Eukaryota; kingdom Metazoa; phylum Mollusca; class Polyplacophora; order Lepidopleurida; family Hanleyidae; genus Hanleya; species Hanleya hanleyi. The sequence goes on along the minus strand of JAVTVY010048996.1, from coordinate 129,383 downwards.
TTTTACCATTTTATTACACAGAGTAAACTGCAAACAATAAAGCATGGTATTCTATGGTGGTCTGTTGCAATCATATCTAGGTCCAGTGACGTCACACTGCCTTAATACATATATTTCAAACTTTGTATGCACTTTTCAATGCTTCGTTCAAGCGTAAGGTGTGTATACTTTGAATTTTAACACAGATTTACTGTTCCAATGTGCATGTTTCACCAAAATCGGAGAAATTAAATGCAAGATTCAAATTGACTTGACACTTGTGAGTTACCATCTCCCAGATTTTGGTTTTTCTAGATATGATTGCAACAGACCACCACAGAATATTCATGTCAGGTTTGGTTGACTGGTATACGAACATCAATATTGGGATAATTACATGCAATTTAGCTGTATATCACTTTATATAAAACAACTGATGACATGCGCCATTTTCAAAATAAAACAATAGTAAATGGAATAGTTAATTGTTCCCCGCCGCAACGCGGCCGGGAGACTTTAAAATGGTTCTTGCTTCTATGTGTCCGTGGATGTCCGTGCATGTCTGTTCGAATGATTACTTCCTAACGCTTTGTTGCATTCTTCCGAAATTCGGCATACGCATTCCTTGCGACAAGATGCCAGTCGATATCGCATTTCAGCAACATCTGCCTGAAGGTGGCGCCACTGGGTCAAAATGGATCTTGCTTCTTTGTGTCCGTGGATGTCAGTTACAAGCGATAACTTCCAAACGCTTTCTTGGATTCTTCCAAAATTCGGCATACGCATTCCTTGTGAGAAGACGCGGTTGCGTACTGGATTTCAGTAACATTTGCCTGAAGGTGGCGCCACTGAGTTTCGCTTCTTCGTGTCCGTTCCAGTTAAAATGGGTCTTGCTCTCTTTGTGTCTGCCGATGTCTGTTCAAATTCTCCACAGGCGATAACTTCCAAAAGCTTTGGCGGATTCCTTCGAAATTTAGCATATACACTCCTTGTGACCAGACATGAGTTGGTATTGCGTTTCAGCAAGATCTACCTGAAGGTGGCGCCACTGGGTCTTGTTCCAATCTTCTGTGCATGTCCGTGGTTTCCATTCAAATTCTTCACAAGCGATAACTTCCAAATGCTTTGTCTAATAATTAGGCATCCCTAAATGCGTTTGTCATTTTTTCTTCTGCTTCTCGCCGTTAGTTTTGAATTTCATGTCGCTTTAAATGAAGGGCACCATTTTCTTGAATTTGCTGTCCAGTGCTTTTGTTCCACATCATATGATTTACATTAAAGCTTTTGCAGGAACCATATTTTATTTCAGAAGTATAATATAAAATAACTGGCGAGCAAATCCCCGCAGTACCGAACCCGTGTTAGTTTTAAATTTCGTGTCGCATTAAATGAAGGACACCATTTTCTTAAATTTGCTGTCCAGTCTTTCTATTCTACATGATATGATTTACCTTAAAGCTTTTGCATGAACCATATTTTATTTCAGAAGTATAATATGAAATAACTGGCCGGGAAATCACCGCAGTACCGAACCCCTGGTTTTTGAATTTCGTGTCATCTTAAATGAAGGACAACATTTCCTTCAATTTTGCTATCAAATAATTGTATCTCACATCGTATGATTTACCCTAAAGCTTCTGCAGGAACCATTTGTGTCCACACTGTAACTTACTATATTAACTACAACTGAGTTCCTAAAGTTTGGGTGCACACTGTGCATATGATCAATTTCCTGAATTGAATTGAATTCCACCTTGTGGTTTTTCAGACTGACAGATGATGGCATGCAGTTGTCAGTGTGGTTGTTTCATGTACAGGGAGCTTTCTATTGCTTTCATGTCAGCACACCTCCCACTACCCTCAAGGAGAGCATGTCCCCATCCCCAGGTCACCGAGCCGCACCGTCTATCTCCCAAACTAGCCCTCGCCCTCGCCCGACCCTCATATATTGTCTTTGAGCATATATATCGCTCTTTGAGCATATAGATAGGTTTCAATTTATCAGGCACAGACCCATGTTTTTGTATTTGGTAAATATGTCCCTTGTCTATAGATCTTGCTTGGAATTGTTTTTCGTGCCAATCCGCTTCTGGGTGGCGCCACCTCGGGCCAAGTTAAAATTGCATCTCCAGACAATAACTTTTGAAAACCTTAAGGATTCTTTCCAAATTTGGTGTGGTCGTACCTTGCCTAAGATCTGGCTTGAGAATGTTTTTTACGTTGTTTTTACCTGAAAGCTAAGTTAAGTGTTTCCAGACAATAACTTTTGAAAACCTGAACCGATTCATTCCAAATTTGGTTTGTAGGTACCTCGCCTCAATTTCTCGTTTGGCATTGTTTTTCATGCCGATCCCTGTAGGTGGTGCCACCTGGGGGCAAATTTAAAATTATGTTCCCGGACAATAACTTTTTAATACTTGAATGAATTCTTTCCAAGTTTGGTATACATGTACCTTACCTGAAGGTTTCACTTGGTATTGTTTTCCTTGTCGATCTGCTCATAAGTGGCGCCACCTGTAGGCCAAGTTAACAATTTCTATTTCCAATGTCAAGGGATCTTGCCTCAAGATCTCGGTTGGGATTATTTTTTATGCCTATCTGCCTACACATGGCGCTACCTGAGGGCCAAGGTAAACTTGCATTTCCGGACAGTAACTGGGATTGCGTTTCGCCTACTTGTGCTTACAGGTAGTACCATCCCGTGTCAAATCTAAATTTGATTTCGTTCATCAGATTTTTCTCCAATTTGGTATGCAGATACCATGCCATGATATGTCCCTTGGGATTGTATTTTCCCTGCTTCTGCATACTGGTGGCGACACCTGGTGGGGAAATCTGAAATTTGTTTCTGGCAATAATTTGACAACTGCTCATCGGATTCTTCTTAAATTTGGTATTTATATGCCATAAGATGTCACTTGGGATTGTGTTTCGCACATTTGTGCATACAAATCTAAATTTGGTTTCTGGGTAATAACACTTTTTCAGATTCTTCCCAAAGTTCTTATGCTGATATACACCATGTCATGAGATGATCCTTGGGATTGCGTTTCGCCCACTTGCACCTACATGTGGCAACACCTGGTGGCAAATTTAAAATTTGGTTTCCAAACAATAGGTTGAGGATGCATTCAGCTTCTCGTCAAATTTGGTTTGCAGATAATATGCCTTGGGGTCGCTAGTTACATAATTTCCATGCTTCACTGCATGGAAACTATAATACAGAAGCAAAAAAATGTTCAGTCAACCGTTCTGAGTTGATTGGGAAGGGAAACTTGGGAAGGCAGAAAGACCCTTCCCTTGTTTTACGACTTTAATTTTAAAGATGTAATCAGACTCAAATCTAGACAACGGCATATATTGATAAGCCGAGATCCATCTTCTCGTTTCTGGATTCATTTTTGTAAGACTGTTCACTGCAAAGTGAGGTGTTCAATTTTAGAACACTTATTGAACGCTTAAATTTTAACAACACAAATTGTTAACTTTCATGTTCAAATTGTTAACTTCCATGTTTCGAATTGATACCATTAACGCAGGTATTCAAATGCAGAACAATAGCATTCTAAACTCTAACATAAGTGTTCACAACTTTAACACGCGTATTCAATCTTGAAGACTCTCAGAACACGTTGGTGTCCGATTTATTTACAGTATGAGACTGATAGTAGTTATCACCTGAGCAATACATAGACAAGTGAAATAATCCTTAAGAGAAAAGAGCAGCTTATGCTACTACTTCAGACTCAGTAAAATATGAGCATTCTACGTCGTACGTTGTGGTTCAGCAGCAATACAAGTATGTTGCAATATTCAATAATATATTTTTTCATTCAATCCAACATATATTCTTTCAATTCTGATTAAGTTTATAGTTAATAATTACAAATATATGCAAAGATTTCATACATTCTTGTTGGAATCTATATTTATATTCAATAACTTAAAATTTGTGTATTGGAAACCTTTTTGTTCAGTTACATTTTTTTACTTGATTCGATTATTTTTTTTATGCGATGTTTTTTTTATTTGTATTCGAAGCAGATGTAAAATATATGTGCCATAATTGCATGGTGGGTAACACCTAACCCCGCCTATTTTCTTTGATAAATTATGTTTGTCTGTCTCCATTCTTAGTGTCAAATCACAAAAAAACGCCTTGAATTGTAGGGAAACTGACCAAAGAGACCCTCCAGTCACAATTCCATGGGGCCTGTGGCTCTCGGCAACTGCCAGTGCGACTCCATGTTTGGTACTTTCGGTTTGTAAATGCCGCCATAAATAAAAGTACCAATGGAGTCGCAGACAACAACGAACACTGGATCATGGTCCAACAGTGGGATATCAAAGTAGCCGTTGCTAACTGCAAACTGCAAACCAGTCTCTCTCTCTCTTTCTCTCTCTCATTGGACGGCGAGTATTTGAGCTCGGTGGTTCCAGAGAATTGTGACAGAAGGGTCTGTTTGCTCAATTTGCTATCTTGCATGAGAATTTTTGTGATTTGCCCCTGTGGATGAAGGCAAACCGACACATCTCAAAGATACCGCCACTTTCGCCGTCGATTTCTCAATAGCCAACGAAAAGCCTCGTTACATATCCAAATAGGCGGGATTAGATATTACCCACAATGCAATTATTGCACATGACAAAAATTATCGAACGAAATAAAAAAAATGTAACTGAACAAAAACGGTTTTGAATGCACAAATTTTAAGTTATTGCATATAAATATAGATTTCAACAGGACATGTATGAAATCTTTGCATATATTTGTAATTATTTAATATAAATTTAATCAGAATTGACTGAATAGATGTTGGATTGAATGAAAAAATATATTAATAAATATTGCCATATACAAGCGTCTAGTCCGTCATTCAATATTCAGCCGTCGTCCATTGTAAAATGTCAAATTAAACACCCTGGGGGCAATATGTTTGTCATAGAAACAAAAGAAGAGTTCAGTTTCCTTGGGGGATACAGTAAGGGCCGTTACCATAAGTAAGACTCATTGATAACTTACCTTCGCCATATATTAAGGTCTGTGTCATGTATGCAAAAGAATCTGAATACTCGACTATAACATTCAAACATAATACAAGCGTCTAGTCCGCCATTCATAATTCCGTCGTCGTAGATAAAGAATTTCAGCGTCCATAAATCGAAAACTTAATTAATATAACAGCGTTAGTACCAAATTCAAAGAAATACAACCATAGAATACATAAACATAGGCTAGTTTCCTGCAAGAGAGAAGCGGTCAACAGTTTTCAATGATGCCGGCAAGAAATCGGTATTCTTAATCCATATGATTATCGATTTAATGTTATCTAGAGAATGATGTATCTCAGTCACGCTTTGATTGTGCCTGTTCATTGGAACAGCATGAGGATCTTGAACTACATGGAGACAGTTAGTTACATGCAGCTAACGATGTCGGAATATACACGATGAGTTCAGTTTTAAAACATATCAGCTACCTTAATTACCAGCCACACATATACAGCGACGTCGGGCAGCATCGTCGGGCAGCATCGACAGACAGCGACGTCGGCCAGCATCGCAAAGACGGTCATTGGGCATGATCAATTCTGACTTACTTCTTCATTTAACTTGCGCGCGTAACGCTTTTTGAAGATGATGTAAACGGGGAACCCGTCAATTTATGTCTAGAATATCATAAATATTTATTGCGTGGACATAAGAGGAATACTTTTGTTCTGAAAGCCTGCAAAGAGAGTCTGTTAAGTTAGGTCTGGATGTAAAAATACCCCCGTACCCCCTTACGCCAATGCTGAATGTTATCCCTTGTATAAAGACACTAGATATGTCCGTCATAGAGGGCTCTTCCCTAACATCGAATGTAGCATAGTTATTTTGATCATTGTCATCACTAATTCCCATGACTTACCATGATGGCACTATTGGTAATCATACTTACCTGATGTAGACTATACTGAGATCGTACCAAACAACAATGGTACGGTAAATCCAGGACATAATATGTCAGCAGATCAAAGGGAAGAGTTGTAGTTGCATGGCGTAGTGAAACTTCTGGTATTCTAGAATAATGATGAGGTTGGGAAATATTGCATCCAAATGTGTCTGAATGAACTCCAGTTGCATAAATGTCAGGACGATTGATGAAAAAGTTTGGTCAAGGAACGGCAAATCTAGATTGTGTGTTGATTGTCGATGACCCATTTACACAGAAACAGTCAACATATCTGCGATCAGAAATTCCAAAAATCGCCAAAGCCCAGCCAGTTACTTGTGGGACAGATTATTGTTGGTATTATAGTTCCAGCATAGTATTGTAGCCGGTCATCTTTACGGGTGTAGATTAGAATGCGTTTGTCACTGTCGGCTACAGTCGGTCGGCTAATACCGGAAAAAGTCCTGTTAAATGGAAGATTACAACACATATAAGGGAAGTGGGAAGAGGTGCCGACATACTGACTGCGTCACATGACTTCACAGAACAGTCTTCTGGTTAACCTATTCTAAAGCACATACCAAGAATCTAGCGATTCGTGATATGTGTTGTATCTCAGGTACGCTTTTATTGTTGTATCTCAGGTACGCTTTTATTGTACCTGTTCAGGCAACTTGGATGTGACCACACGGCCCCTAGCACCGGCATAAGCGGTATTAGATACAAATCTAGAGAGCTATGATGGAAATGCTCTGACAACTCGTATACTGGTAATTGGTGAGCTGTTTCGCTGTGACAACTCGTACATTGAAGATTGGTGAGCTGTATCGTCGTCAGATGTAAATGACGGCATTTAACACAAAAGACTAGTCTGTGAGGCCCGATGTCGACCCAGCATCAACTTCCCACAAATGCCAACATATATCAAAGACCAAAAAGGTCTGTATTATTTTTGATTTTCATTCGCACATTGGATATCTTCGTTCATAGCTTGTACAAATTATGGAATTTGCGGTCTTCAAGAGGACAAGGGCTTGTGCGCGCGATCTTAAGATGTTGTAACGCGGAGTCGTCCGCAGACTCGGGTGATGGTCTCCATAAAACCCGTACAATGATAGATTCCAAGGTTCGGCTTCTGAGATTTCTCGAAGACTTGATAGCCTCTTTAAATGAGACAGGATACAACAAAAACGGAGTCAATGTCTGCTGAATATTAAACCGATTTATTGTAAATTCATTCCACCTAGATTAGGAATGATCGGCGGCATTTGGCAGGCAGACTAACACAACTTCATTAACATCAGACCATTTTGTAAACAGTCATTTTCAGAACTGGAGATAGTAACATATATCATCGGAGACATGGTGATATTAGCCTCTGTTGAGACCCGATGGTATTGGCCTGCCTGAATGTGCCGGTCATCCCTTTTTATACATGCCATGACCTTACAGGGTCGAGTTAACTCTAAACTAAACTGTTGTAGTTTTAACAAGCTACTCAGCTATATGTCGCATTACCTAAACTCAGTTGTCAAACCAAGGATAATTCAGTACACTTACAGAAGCAGTTTCTATGTTATCCTGTATACATTTGAAATTATATAACTGTTTCTCACAAATAGTTGTGTTCACAATAACTGATCTAAAGGGTAATGAAATAGTATTTCGGAAATAGTTTTGTCACAACACATCACAGTAAACTTAAAGTTACATGCATACAGATTAGGTGATATAAAATTGATAAATGAAAAGTCGAACTTTATGCAATTATATGGTGGCTAAGAAATCTACTTTTACATGAAAATATGGTGGCTAAGAATCGACATTTCACACATCTTCCATCAATGAAAGATAAAGGACACGATCAAAGAGCATTCATTTGTCTCAAAGTAGAAACACAAAATGCGTGAGGCATCAAAATAATAGCAAACTTCAAAGAATAGTCCATTATCAATAGCTAAGGTCATTGTCAGAAATATCGGTCAAATACCATCAACAATTTATTCAATTACCGAAGTCCATGTTCATAGCGTAAGGTCATAATGCCATATTTACTATCATTACTCAATGAAAATACTCTAGGTATGTGCGACACGTGCCAGTCACACGACAAGTGTGCACATCTCAAAATAACGTGTCCAAAACAATTGCTGGAAAATTCTTCCATTGGCTCCAATCTAAATCTAATATATATGTAAGGTGAATCAAACAAAACATAATACATGTAGAATAGCAGATAAAATACATGAAAATGTCAAAACAGGTCAACACAAAATAAACAAAAGAAAAATACAATAAGAAGAGGACAAGAAATAGTGCTAGAAACTACAGGAGTGATCAGCTCCCCAGCAGCCAATACACCAGAACTTGACCTCAAGTGAGAGTATGTTTCCGGCCAGAAAACGCACACCCACTGGCAAGAGTGATAAAAGAAAGAAAAAGCAAAAACAAAAACATTACAAAGGGGGATACAAAGTTGGATAAACATAGTCACGTGGAGCAGTCTCCGGATTACTGTCCAGTGGCAGGTCATGCATTGCAATGTCATCGGGAGGAACAGGCCGACGTACAATGAAGGCAAAACTGAGAACAACGTTTATACAGGTTATAACGTGTACAAAAGATATACAAAAGCGCGACAAGGGTACCCAGCAAAACCATGATAAGTCAAAATGCCACGTGCTAATGCATCAATTGTCATATTCAATGCCTGTCAAGAAGTGGCATTCAAACGGGCAATAATTCTTGTAACGTTCAATAGGTTGCGAATGGCAATGTTAGGCATTTGAATCATATCTGCAAGAAATGCGAATTCTTCAGAATAGAGAGTATCAGACTCTAGGTTCTAGCCTACACCAATAAAAACACACTTATTCCGAAACAGAACTAACATACCGGTTCAGTGCAAGAAAAAATTATTATGATATGACGTCAGTAGTAAGGATTCACGGGGGGGGACTCTTTATCAGTTAGGACAAAATAATTCTGCACCAATGGCAATGCGCATTATCCACTTCATACCACTGCATGGTATCTCAATATTGTTGCAACAAAATATTCGAACACAATTATCCTGTGGTTATGTCTCAAACAGTCTTCCATATTTATCACCAAGTATCAGATTTCTCTAGCATCGTCTGTGCTAATTCAATATACCTCATCCCCATAGGTTAACATTTGAACCTTACATGTTACTCATTATGAAAGCTAGAAGCTTATGGTTGACATCGACACAATATGTACTGCACTTATGGAAGTTGCCAATACGTGTTAATTGAAACCAATTTGTCATCCAACGTCTTAGACTTATATCTGAGGATCCAAACGACAATAACAAAAATTCAGGGTGATAAAAAAAACAAATAACCACACATATTCACAATATCCAGGCTCTCATAGCCTAATCGGGGATTGTGGAGGCTCGTCAGCCAATACCAACAGGCTTCCATAGCCTTTCAGCATTACATGCTGCAACCACTAGTACGCCTATATGTGTATCAAGGACCTATCAACATATACGCGATAATCTTAGTCCCATTTAGCCAAAATTCGTTAAGTGTTTAGCTTACCAGCTACAGTATTATGGAAACTGATCGCGATAAATTTCCTAATAAAACATCATTTTGGAATCACATCACAAGATTCTCGTACAAACTTCAAAGGCTAGATTTTTCAATCTGCAAATCACTACATTTTTCAGTCACAAATGTTCATGCAATCTACCAGTTTCATCATTGATTTATCAACTTCACTGGGCATGCAGCATTATGGATAATAAACGAAACGAAACGTGCACAATATACGAAAGATCCCAACATTTCATATAAGGCATTATTATGGCACATATAACATGACTGTTTAAGGAAGAGAGAGAAAATTAAGGTTAAATACAATACATGCTACCAACCTGTCGGAGGATTCAGTCCAGAATGTTCCATGAAAGTTATAAGAATACGATGTCTTAGAGTTCTTTAGGGCATGAACCATTTCTGTAAATTACACACTGTTCATCACACGCACTATTGTCAATCAGTGGGAACTTCACAACGTCAGGCAGAAAGTTCAGGGAAGTCCAGGCAGAAAATATATCACAACACAGTTATGTTTTCAATCACTATAGCCATTTACAAGGCTCTGTTAAGTAGAACGAATCAAACTGTACCTGTAGATACTGTTTCCACGGAATGGACTCGTTCCAGAGGTTTCTGGCACACGCTGTCACGCCACCAAGGAAGAGGAGAAACATGTCGCTGTTATAGGAAGGAACGGTGTTCGGGCCGAAATCTTATCACTGAAATGGACATCACCGATGGCAGTTGTGGACATCAGTTTGCAATTCCTTCCAGTCAGAATTACAAGGCAGTTCAAGGAGGCATTGAACAGGGTCGCACATTTCACAATGGTCAAAAAACAACGGCACCAAATGTTTCGTCAGGCACCGTCCCCGTCTGGTGACTTACCGTCTGCAATTACAAGCAATACCTCAGTAGGTGCAAAAAGGAAGGAATGTCCTTCACCTGTTCTCTTTGCAATTGACGATTGTCCTTGGCCTGAATATCAGTTCGCAGATTGTCCACAAGTTTCGTGATGCCTTGAGCAATGGTCTGGAGCTCATGATCTTGTAGCTACGTTTCGTAACATGTGTCTAATTCCGCTTAACCCGGGGCTAGGGGCCGTATGAGCCCATGTACTTCAAGATCCTCATGGTACTCATATGAACAGTCACAATCAAAGCGTGACTGAGGTACATCATTTTTAGATGACGACTCTATAACGAATATTATGGATTAAGAATACTGATCAGCGATATGGATTTGATATTTTGGAACATCATGATGTCTTGCCGGCATCATTGAAAACTGTTGACCGCTTCTCTCTTGCAGGAAACAAGCCTATGTTTATGTATACGTTTGTCTTTTTGAATTTGGTGCTAATACTGTTATATGGAAATGGAATAGGTCTTTGGATTATGGACGCGGATATTCTCTAATGGACGACGGCTGGATTATGAATGACGGACTAGACGCTTGTAATTGTATCCAAAAGAAAATTGTCTTTATCCTGGCAAGCTCGCAATTATGGAATTTGCGGTCTTCAAGACGACAAGGGCTTGTGCGCGCGATCTTAAGATGTTGTAACGCGAAGTCGTCCGCAGACTTGGGTGATAGTCTCTACAGAACCTACAGTACTCGCTGATTGGCTGGACCTCACCAAGAGCAAGGTCGTTGAAACAATCTGCCATATTGACAGAAGTACTCTTCCCCAAGCAAAACAAGTACTGAGAACCCTCAATTCGCAAGAAGTTCCAGCAAATCTCCAGAGTAAATTCGTCATAGTCCCAGCAGATAAAGCTCCGAATAATATAATATTCATATGTAAATATTACTATTACCAGGTGCTGGTTAAAGAATTGAGTGTAGACATATCTTCTTCAAATACGTCTACTTACTCCCAAACTGCATTTACTCTGGAAGATTTATTTAACAATCACAAAAAGTTTCTCAGGGAAAGAGGTATTCGTCTTCCAACCAATCATAACGACATACCAAAAATGTACTGGACTCCCAAAATGCATAAATCATCATACAAAGCTAGATTCATAGCTGGTTCTAGAAGCTGCACCACCAAGCTTCTTTCAACCCTTATTGACGAGGGCCCTTCAGGAGGTAAAAACATTTTGGGAAAGGTATTGCGCCACTATTTCTAAGAACTCTGGCGTTGAATGTATGTGGATATTGAAAACTCAAAATGTCTTACGGAAGAGCTTGATGCTAAAGGTCACATACCGTACAGACATGTATCCACATGGGATTTCTCGACTCTCTATACTACAATCCCTCATCAGGACCTTATTGACCGTCTAAGTTCATTAATAGTATCTGTGTTCAAGAAAACTGATCGCAGATATATTAATGTCGGAAGCCATAAAGCATTCTTTAGCTCTACTACATACAAGAGATATCATTCATGGGATGTTTCTTTGTTTATAGAGTTGGTTGAATTTCTCATTAAAAATATCTATGTGAGATTTGGCAACACAATATATCAGCAGCATATAGGTATTCCAATGGGTAATAATTGTTCACCACTGTTGGCTGACCTGTATCTGTTCTCTTATGAATATGACTATATGCAGGCGCTTTCAAAAACCGATCCATTCAAAGCCCGTTCTTTCTCATTCACCAAACGCTATATAGCCGATCTTCCCGCTGTGGATAATCGCTATATAAATGACGCAGTGAAGAATATATATCCACCGTCACTGGATTTGAAGGAAACTACAGTTAGCCCTACAGGCACATCATATTTAGATCTATATCTTTATAAAAAATGAAGCGGGCATTCTCTCTCGTCAACTTTATGACAAAAGAGATGATTACAATTTCGACATCCTAAACTATCCCTTTCTGGACAGTAAAATACCAGTGGGACCTGCATATGGCGTATACATATCTCGCTTAGTAGCATTTGCTAGATCCTGTGTTAAATGTGACGATTTTAATCAACGTCACAAAACATTGGTGCAGAAACTTGTAAAACAGGGCTATTCCACCAAGCGCCTACATTCGAAGTTTCTCAAATTTGGCGATACATATCGCATGCTGATAGCAAAATACGAACGTAGCGTGCAAGATCTATGGCGCTACGTTTCGTAACTTGTGTCTAATTCCGCTTAACCCGGGGCTGGGGACCGTATGAACCCATGTAATTCAAGAACCTCATGGTACTCATATGAACAGGCACAATCAAAGCGTGACTGAGATACATCATTCTTTAGATGACGACTTTACAACGAATATTATGAATTAAAAATACTGATCAGCGATACGGATTTGATATTTTTGGAACAGCATGACGTCTTGTCGGCATCATTGAAAACTGCTGACCACTTCTCTCTTGCAGGAAACAAGCGTATGTTTATGTATACTATGATTGTCTTTTTGAATTTGGTGCTAATACTGTTATATGGAATATGGAATAGGTCTTTTGGATTATGGACGCGGATATTCTCTAATGGACGACGGTTGGATTATGAATGACGGACTAGGCGCTTGTAATCCATAAAACCCGTACAATGATAGATTCCAAGGTCCGGCTTCTGAGATTTCTCGAAGACTTGATAGCCTCTTTAAATGAGACAGGATACAACAAAAACGGAGTCAATGTCTGCTGAATATTAAACCGATTTATTGTAAATTCATTCCACCTAGATTCGGAATGATCGGCGGCATTTGGCAGGCAGACTAACACAACTTCATTAACATCAAATCAATTTGTAAACAGTCATTTTCAGAACTGGAGATAGTAACATATATCATCGGAGACCTGGTGATATTAGCCTCTGTTGAGATCCGATGGTATTGGCCTGCCTGAATGTGCCGGTCATCCCTTTTTACCCCTCAGCCTATTAGGCTGCGGGGTCTTGTTGTTGGCATGTACGTCCGGTCGTCCGGTCGTCCGTCCGTTCGTCCGGTCGTCCGGTCGTCAACAATTCTTGTGATCGATCTAGAAACCGAACCGTTGCTTCTAGAGACTTCAAATTTGGTATACAGAATTGTTGGGTGGTCAAGTTGGAAACTTTGGCGGCCATCTTTAATTTATGCGAAACCATCACAGCTTTCTTGTTACCAAGCTTTTTTTAGAACGACTTACCCTAGGCACACCAAACTTGCCGTGCACATCCATATGCTCACGACCCAGAACCCTATTGAATCTGGACCCGATTGGGTGGAAACTTTGGCGGCCATCTTTAATTTATGCGAAACCATGAATCTTGTGTATCTCGGAAGCCATTTTGCTGTTCAGTGTGAAACTTTGTAGAGATTATCGATACATCAAGAAACTTTGAAGGAATGACCAAACCAGTTTCCTGATTAGGTGAAAGCCTTGGTGGCCATCTTTAATTTATGCAGAATCTTTAATGATGTATTTCTTTGATATCATTGAAGTGTTCTATACGAAACTTCTTGTTACCAAGCTTTCTTTAGAACGACTTACCCTAGGCACACCAAACTTGCCGTGCACATCCATACGCTCAATACTCAGAACCCTATTGAATCTGGACCCGATTGGGTGGAAACTTTGGCGGCCATCTTCAATTTATGCAGAATCTTTAATGATGTATTTCTTTGATACCATTGAAGTGTTCTATACGAAACTTGGTATACAGCATCGATGTATCAAGAGACTTGACTTGCACTGAATAACCACATCAATTCTTCTGAGAGGCGGGAAGGATGGCCGGCCATTTTTAATTTATGCAAAATCATTAATGATCTCTATCTCTGATACCGTTTAAGTGCTCGATGTAAAATTTGATAAACATCATCGATGCAGCAAGAGACTTATGATGAATGACAGAACTGGTTTCTCTGATTGGGTGGAAATCTTGGTGGCCATCTTTAATTTATGCAAAATCTTTAATGATATATATCTCGGATACCATTTAAGTGTTCTATATGAAACTTGGTATACAGCATCGATGTATCAAGACACTCGCAATGAAGATCAGTTCCTCTGAATGACCGGAAGGATAGGCGGCCATCTTTAATTTATGCAAAATCATTAATGATCTCTTTCTGATACCGTTGAATCTGCATCAAGAAACTTACGATGAATGACAGAACTGGTTTCTCTGATTGGGCGGACTTTCTACATCACTAAGGAGCCACTGTTCAGCGACTAATGTTGTCATACTTGGAGACTTCAACAATGACTTTGCTGTCGACTCGGCTGAAACAACCAAGATAAACGACTTCTTCCAAGAGCATCCATGGGCTCTTTCCCTTAATCCACACCCCAACCACAGATCTTAGGACAACCATTGACCAGATTTTCACCAATTTCAAACTCACAGATATACAATTTGGTTTCCATGAAACATATTATTCATATCACAAGGCTGTTTGGATTGCCATCCACCCATCCTCTGCTTGATCACAGATGGAAAGAGACAGAAAATCAACTGGTACACAGGGATTCATACAGTTATTGCTATCAAAGACTTTTATTATTGTTTAGATTATTATTAGGGTTCAAAGCCAAAATGGCTTTAAGCCTTTTGTTTTTGTTCAGAATATTTCTGTTCTTCCGCCATATTTTTCGCACATGCTATGTCAAAATATTTATTATAATCCTTCAATGCATCTAACATCCCACACTGAATTTATCATATTGTAATCTTTTACAAGCCACTGCTAAAGCATCTTCTGCATTCAACCAAATCTTTCAGGCTTTTACATATGCATTTTTCATTCATTGTGTACCAATATACACTGACTAAAACTGTCTGGCTGAGGGGTTGTTGCACCTTTTAGGTGCTGCCTCATGTTATACATGCCATGACCTTACAGGGTCGAGATAACTCTAAACTAAACTGTTGTAGTTGTGACAAGCTACTCAGCTATATGTCGCATTACCTAAACTCAGTCGTCAAATCAAGGATAATTCAGTACACTTACATAAGCAGTTTCTATGTTATCGTGTATAAATTTGAAATTACATAACTGTTTCTAAAAAAATAGTTGTGTTCACAATAACTGACCTAAAGGGTCATGAAATAGTATTTCGGAAATAGTTTTGTCACAAACACATCACAATAAACTTAAAGTTACATGCATACAGATTAGGTGATATAAAATTAGTAAATGAAAAGTCGAACTTTATGCAATTATATGGTGGCTAAGAAATCTACTTTTACATGAAAATTTGGTGGCTAAGAATCGACATTTCACCAAATTTAACGGTACCTTTACTTGCACATCCTCTGATGGCACCAGGGAATGAAATAATACACACTTCACGCGTCTGTATCTCTGTGCGGTTGGGTGTCTGATGAATATAACAACGATAACTTATCGCCTGGTCCCCATGTTATGGGATGCATTCGAACCACAGTGGGTTGTTTAGCAGTTGGTGTCTTCGTCGATGTTGTTGTTAATATTTTTTTCTTCAAAAATAATATAATTATTTCCCACCTTTTTATATACCACAATGACAGTGGATATCATTAAATTGCGTTTTATAGGACCTACACCGATCTACATAACCCTCCTCTACTATATATTCATCTATAATATTATGGAATATATGGCCCTAAGTGCCCTGTTATATTGTTATTTCATTCCTAAAATAAAATTCCTAAGTGCCCTGTTATATTGTTATTTCATTCCTAAAATAATATTTTGGCTCACGTGCTGAGCTAGTTTTTATGGACGCGGATATTCTTTAATGGACGACGGCTGAATTATGAATGACGGACTAGATGCTTGCATTACAGGAATTACAAACAAAGCCAGTAAGCTAGTAAATCAATTTAATTTGTTAAAATAAGATTGCACAGTATTTGAAATGTACGGTAGTTTGTGTTTATATATTGCCTGATTGATTTTGATGCCAATGGTGCATTATCGAAAGACGAATTATCTATATGGACGGCAGCTGTCTACTAAATGCCGGGTCTGACGTTTGTACGCATTGATTCAAAATGAAATAGGCAAGTGTCATCTACAAAGAATTACCACGTTGACACGACATCAAATTACTAATTGCTATTCAAACATTCCAATATAGAGTGAGAAATGTCATGGCTGAAGTTTTGCACCTGCAACTTCTATCAACAAGAAATTCTGTTGAAATTTGTTTTGGATCAGCTGATATTCTACCGCGCTAAATGTGTGTGATTAAGATATCTGTTGTGCTCGTTTAGTGTCTATCGATTATATAGCTCTTGGTATAAAAAAAAGTGTGTTGTTGAGTAGAAGACAATCTTCGTTGATTGTTCATTTGTGTGAAGAACTTGACATAGGAGGGAAAAATGATTTGGGAAGTTGTAATTGTAATAGCTGTAGCAGTGTCCAGCTCGGATGGATGCAGCAAGCTTTGTCCATGCCGGAACGAAATCGAGACAATCTCTTCTCGTCTCGAAACTCGTGAGAGAGCGGAGGAGAGCCTGGTAGCTGACCTAGCCCAGAATCTTGGGAACATCAGTCAGGCTGTTGGGGATCTGTCTCAGGGTATCGCTGAAATTCGACAGCTGAAGATGTCACTGGAGCAACTGAACGAACGTGCGGAGGGAGTGGCAAGACATTGTAAATTTCATATACATTTTACTACCAGATTTCTTATTCATGTTTGTCTGATTGGTGTTGAGGTCTGTTTTTTTTTTATTCAGGAAGAGTTCGTCAAATGCCATATTGGATTCTAAGATCGAACTCAAAGTTTATATTAGATTTCACGCAAACGTTGTTTTAATGGCGTTTTGCTCATTGAAATAATGTTGAAAAAACCAAATCTCATCGTTACATCAACGTGTTCTACACTACACAAACGTCATTCACATTGATACAACGTTGACATTCGATCGATATCGTCGCCTGGTGTCTTTTTCAGGTTTATAAACAACAAGAAATACGTCGATATGCCATTTGCACCTTTTTTCAACTGCATCTACAATTGATTAGACTAGTCATGAACAAGTTTTTGGCATATGTTTATGTAGTTGAAATAATCTTTATCACGAAAAATCGGAGGAAATATCAGGTACCTCCACGACGCCAAACCAGCAAGTGCCATTGACAATGCAGGTAGAGCAGAGAAGCTCTTGACGCAAATTCCCCATGCATTCCTCGTACTGTGACTCATATACTAGTATCTGACAGTTGATTGATAAAATCTGCTTATAAATTTAAACATACCGTGTTATCCAAAATTGTTCTTCGTGAGTATATTAGGATTTCTTTTTATTTCCAGTGACCAGGATGTTGTCGCAAGAAGAAAACTGTACCGAAGATGTCGAAGATCCACAGCCGGAAGAGAGTAAGCAAGGGTCTTGTTTAGAAACTCTATTATCCACTGTCTGCTCTCCCAGTTTATTTCGAATCACAATTATGAACAATCATCGGTTTTCTAGCTAAAAATTATCTTCTGATGCATGTGACATCCTGAAGTTATTTGATAACAATCGCGGAAAACTATTCAAGACTTCCAGTCTGCTCAAATCTCATCTGAAATCCCACACGAAAATTCCATACATTAACATGGATGGGACTGAACAAAACTGTACACGGTATGAGTTAGATATCAGAGTCAGATGCCACATGGGTACAGAATGTGAAAGTCAGATCCGACACAAACTATAGTCAGTCCACGTCCACAGAGCATATCTGTGTCGACATTCGAGTCATTCTTGATTTTTGGTTGTTTTGTTTTGAGTTTTGGTTGAATTTGTTCATATTATGCTTTAAAACCAAAATTCTGATTTTCTGTGAATGTCCAAATGTCCTGGTAGGTTGAAATAAAACGCAACATATAAAGGTGGTCAAAAAAGATGCCGGCGTACTGACAAGCAATCATATGACCTACAGGCCAATATTCTGACTGTATATCTAAACAAATCACAAGAACAAAAAATGATCCTAGTGATGATTTGTATCTCAGCCACGATTTTATCGTAGATGTTCATGTGGACATATTGAATGGCATGCGCAAACGGCCCCTGCCACCGGCTTGAGCGGTATTAGATACAAATATCCAAGAGCAATGGTGTTATAGCCTATCAAGTCATCTGATGGAAAGTGATGAACTGTGTGACCGTTAGATAAAAGAAACGGCCCAAACGGGGAAATTATTATTAGAATGCAAGTTCTTAGACAGAACACAAGTCTGTGATGACCTACGCCGACTAAGCGCTTCATTCCCCGTTTATTGTTCTGTTTTTTTAAATATACCCTGATTGATTATTGGTTGGTTTATGTATAGCGACAACATGTTTTTTCTATGTACAATAAAAAGTAAATCTTGTCGCTATATATGAAAACGAATTTAGTCTACTTTTAAAGCAATGAATATTGAATTCCAGTCTGCAAATATATTTGGGTTTTCAAAGAACCACCGTAACACCTAATTCACGAAAAAACCATAAAAGCATACAGAGGTAAAAATCACCAAATACCATTATTATCAGTGAAATTCCACGAAAAAAAATGTAACAGTGAATTCTGATCACTGATAATAATACTCAAACCAATCGAATATATGCTCAGTGAAAAAATACTCTAGTCTTTCCTATTTCAGGCCCGAAGGTATGTCCTACTGGATGGGTGTCCCGCAACGGCTCATGCTACTACTTCCAACTTAGCAAAATCAGTTTGACCTACGACACAGCTCAACAGCAATGTGACAGTAAATACTCTGGGAGCAATCTGGTCGCTATAGAGACACGCGATGAGTTCAGTTTCCTGAAGGGTTATCTCACGGATCGTTATTGTAAGTAGATTTCTCAATTACTCATCAACGTCTTGTGTGTATACCTAGATGATACTTACGAACAGTTTGATTACCCGTTTTGTATAGAGCACAAATGGGGGTGTGGACTTCTCCGAAGGCAACGGTGGCGTGAAAGGGGGGGATCTGAGTGGGGGCGATAACTTTTTTAAAGATCACTGGAGAGGGAGGCTTGAGCTATATTTTTTAAATGCGCCCCCTCCCATGTGATAACTTTTGACCGGTCCTTCTATATATGTAGAATAATGCCGGTACCTTATTTATTCAACATTAGTGCCAAACTTTTCACATGTATAGCCTTCTTGACTTTCTGCATTATTATATTCCGACTGCAGTTTCGAACTTATGTTCTTTTCAAGGAATATTGTACAGAAGTAGTTTAACATGGACGGACTCAACACTAAATTTCAAAATCTTCTGTTGTGAAACAGCTTCCATCCGCAATAGTGTCACAAACGGGTGGCTCACCTCGGGAAAGAGGGTGAATGGAGCATGGAAGTGGGTGAGCACCGGCGCTGCAGTGGATGACAGTGCAATTGTTTGGGGAACAGGTCAACCTGACAACCAGATCTGCCTCAGTTTTTGGCCAAACCTCGGCTTCAACATGGCTGATGTCCTGTGTACTAGTTTTCAACGACAGTTTGTTTGTGAGATCTGAAGCACCTTTGAAAAGTTGAATAGCAAAAATGTAACTACGATGAAAAAGTTATATTAAAGTGATCGAAGCAATGAGCTGTGTTGTATATGTTTCATTCATGTTATATTTTTCAATATTATTGGTATCTCAACAAATGGTATCCGCACGTGTCGGTTTAAATATCTTTAGATACCAGTACGGAGCTTCAGCAAACCAGAAGCAGCCGTGGTTTCATTCATCGAGAGCTTGCTAATCGAAATTTCATGGTCACATCTATAGAGAAATTGACAATTTAAATCGGTATTCTCACTGAACAGAAAACACCTTTGATCCTGTCGTACAGCCACGATTAATGTGCGATATATCGTTGATAATAGCGATATATTTTTGATAAGAGGCTGCATGCTTGTGATCGCTTGAACGAAAGGTGTAAAACATAAAATTCAGTAAAAGCTAGTTCATCACGAGAGAGAATCGGTCAACAGTCAGTTTCCAATATGGAGTTTATGAAACGAGGACGGTATATAGACCAGGGACTATAAGCTTGTGTATAGACCAGGGACTATATGCTTGCTTCGGCAGTGAACTTAACGTCGCGTAGCATGAACGTCTTGTGATCTAGCGGTCAAAGTCCACTTGTTTCAATTTCGTTTCATCCACTTTGAGATATTTATACTAACCTACCAGTATCTTGCTTTTCGTGTGCAAAATGTATGTTTACGTATAAGGCAAACATTTTGACAGGAGCCGTATTCGCTACGCTAAAATACAAGAGTCTAGTCCGTCATTCAATATTCAGCCGTCGTCCATTAAAGAATATCCTCGTCCATAATCCAAAGACATAATTCGTATAGCAGCATTAGCACAAAACAAACAATCACAATATACAAACACTCTCAGAAATATACATGGAACAATCCTGAATAAATCAGGTTACACGTCCTCAAATCAATTCGATAATGTCCTGAAATTGCGGAGGTATATCAACCACGAATTAAAGCTAAATTACCTGAATTTTAGGAGATTTTACGTACCTGAATAGGGTCGGGAACTTAATAATCAGAGTGATAAATTTGCCTGAATTGAATTTCAGGGAAATTCCTCTCATTTAGGGATCTTTTCCCTGAAATTCAGGTAATCAGCCCTGACTTTCAGAGAAAATCTCTTAAATTGAGTTGTGGCTATACAACCTGATCAGTTCAGGACTTTTGCCTGAATATTTCTGAGAGTGTAACGATAGGCTAGTTTCCTGCACGAGAGAACAGTATGCAATGCTGCTTGCGAAACGTCATAACGTCCCAAATATCAAACCCGTATCGCCGATCAGTGTTCTAAATCCATATGATTAAACGCAACATCAAAACGTTGCGTGAAAACGATGTCGGCGTACTGACAAGAAGTCATATGACCCCACAGACAAATATACTGACTGCATGTTTCTAAAACATTATACGATCCATAAGTGATCCCTGTGATGATTTGCGTCCCAGCCACGCTTTGATTGTAGATGTTCATGTGAACATATTGAATTGACATGACCACACGGCCCCAAACACCGGCTTGAGTGGTATTAGATGCAAATATTTCAGAGCCACGATGTAATAACCTTATCAAGTCATCTGTTGGAAAATGATAAAATATGTGACCGCCGGATAATAAAAACCAAAACGAGGGAGTTTCCCATGTAAAATTTATTATCGAGAGAACAGTGTATCTCAGTCACGCTTTGATTGCGTCGGTTGATAAAAGCAATGCATGACGGTCTTGAAGTACATTAGGGTCTATACGGCCTCCAGATCGGGTCAAACGGAATTAGACACAAGTTACGAAACGTAAGACGAAACGTTTATATCAGCATGGATATGTATCTGTAACTCAGAAACATTCGGTGGAGACCATTGGTGGTATAGCCCTTCTGCCATAATAGATTCTGACGTTCCATAAAATCGTCACATTTTACACTACTAGGCGAGATATGTATGCGCCATATGCAGATCCCACTGGAACATTACTTTACAGATCCCACTGGAACATTACTTTACGATGTCGAAATTGTATATCGCTTGGCCCAATACTATAGGTTTAAACTAAATTTGAGACAGGGCACGTGCCACCCTACTCTTGGTCTAGGTACTAGTATAGTAAATCTGACTGGTGACCTTGAATTAACACAATCTGACATCTCTCTTCTCAGTCGGGGCCTTTCCTTTGTCCCGACACCTAGATCAAAACCCGTACCTGAGGATCGCATGGATAAACATATAGAGAAGATGATGCAAACATCTAAGATCACTGCCGAATTCAATCGTCGGGTGAGTCTAGCAGACCGCTTCAGATTTTCAGCTGGAGAAAGACCACACTTCACAGAGAAATCTGGGTGTGTACCACCGAATTTTGACCCAGAAATTCCAAAAGCTGTTAAGGCCCTTTCAGAACGAATTAATGACCTCATTACAAATGGGCGATTTGGAAACATTCTAAACTTATCCTTCGCCAATCTTTAACAAAACTACGCAAAAACGACAATATTGTGTTAAAACCTGCAGATAAGGGCTCAGCTACAGTTATAATGTCAAGGGAAAACTATGTCAAAGAAGCCCAAAGGTTACTTGGCAACCCTAAACATTACGAAGGACTGGGTGAAGAAATATGGCCCCAAGATCATCCAAGGCTGCTCAACATGGTGGCAGATCTAAATAGGAGGCAAATCATTTCGAACAGTGTGAATACTTAGCACCCAAAAGAGATGCAAGAACGAGAGAGTTCTAAATCCTACCAAAAATTCATAAACCTATAGATAAGTGGACGGATAAACTTACACCCCCTGGGCGCCCTATTGTTTCAGACTGTGGGTCAAATTCTTACCACATTTCGGAATATATTGACTAGTACTTGAAGCCTATCGCTAACCGATATAGTAGTTATTTGAAAAACACTGAAGATTTCCTGTCAAAACTGTCCAGCATTCAAGCTCCTCCTAACACCTTACTTGTCACCATGGATATTGAATCCATATACACTAATATTGACATTGACTATGGTATAAAAGCTGTAAAAGATGCTTTTCAAAGATTTCCCGATCCCAATCGCACAGATGAAGAATTTTTAGAAATTAGTTTAAAAGGTAATGACTTTGAATTCAATAGAGAGATCTATCAACTAATTGGTGGTTGTGCAATGGGTAAAAGGTTCAGTCCAAATTTTGCCACTATCTATGTAGCTCATCGGGAAGAGCCGGCTTTAAGAAAATTAGAAAAACAGCCTCTCTTATACCTCAGATATTTAGATGACATTGTTGTACTTTGGCACCATTCCAAGGAAGATTTCGGACTATTTTTCGAAACTCTGAATAGCCATGACCCAAATATCAAACTCGAAGTAGTTATTCATGACTCTTCTGTTGACTTTTTGGATCTAACAGTTTTTGAGGGACCTGTTTTCCAGAACACTGGATATTTAGATTAAAAGGTCTTTTTTAAACCAACTGATACACACGAACTCCTACATGGCAAATCTTTTCACCCTACCCAAATATTTAAGGGCATAGTCAAATCTCAAATCATTCGATTCCATAGAATACAAGCGTCCAGTCCGTCATTCGTAATTCAGCCGTCGTCCATTAAAGAATATCCGCGTCCATAATCCAAAGACCTATTCCATATCCATATAACAGTATTAGCACCAAATTCGAAAAAACAATCATAGTATACATAAACATGGGCTAGTTTCCTGCAAGAGAGAAGCGGTCAACAGTTTTCAATGATGCCCACAAGACATCATGATGTTCCAAAAATATAAAATGCGTATCGCTGATCAGTATTCTTAATCCATAATAATCGTTGTAAAGTCGTCATCTAGAGAATGAGGTATCTCAGTAACGCTTTGAATGTGACTGTTCATATGAGCACCATGCGGATCTTGAAGTACATGGGTTCATATGACCCCTAGCCCCGGGTTAAGCGGAATTAGACACAAGTTACGAAACATAACTCCATAGATATTGCACGCTACGCTCGTATTTTGCTATCAGCATGCGATTTGAGAAACTTTGAGTGGAGGCGCTTGGTGGAATAGCTCTGTTTTATAAGTTTATGCAACAACGTTTTGTGACGTTGATTAAAATCGTCACATTTAACACAGGATCCAACATTTCCAACACATGAACAAATTCGAACGATATACGGTATTTTCACCACTCATGTGCGATCCCGTTTCGAGCATTGAAACTTAGAGGCTATTCCGCCCGGTTCTTACGGCATATTAAATCTGAAACACTTCGACAAATCACAAACTTCCAGATAAACGACGTTCGTGAGTCCGAACCTGTAAGGATAAAACATAATCGTCCTAATCATGGCAATGGTAAGAGTAACAAATGTCTAAAACTTCAGTGTAAGCTGGACGAAGTAATTGCTACACAATCCACTTTCAAAAGCGAACAGACCAAATATGAAGGATCAAGTAAACTGTAACACTGAGAATGTAATCTATTTACTTACGTGCCGAAAATGCCTGAAAGAGTATGTGGGCGAAACTAAGAATAAACTTCGATATCGTGCCAACAGACATATATCAGACATCAGATTAGACAATGAAGGCCGGGTCAATGATAAGATAAGAGATTTATAAATCCCTGTGCCCGTGCCTTCCACTTTTGAAAAATGTATATTTATTCCGTGAAGACCATATCACTGACGAATATTCTCTCATCAAAACTAAATAATTAATTCGGATTGTATGCCAAATTCTTTGCAAGCAATTGTATCTCAGATGATAGTTTTGTCTAGATGAATTCGAACTGTTGGATGCAACTCAGAAATTTCAATTTTATAAAATGGTACTTTTCATGCATAAAGGCTTGACTGATGAGAAGAACGGTGACTGGTTCGGGCATTAATGTAATAATCGCGAGATATTTTTGACCCCCGCCGCAACGCGGCCGGGGACTTTAAAATGGTTCTTGCTTCTTTGTGTCCGTGGATGCCCGTGTACGTCCGTGCATGTCTGTTCGAAGCGATAACTTCCTAACGCTGTGTTGGATTCTTCTGAAATTCGGAATACGCATTCCTTGCGACAAGACGCCAGTCCGTATTGCATTTCAGCAGCATCTGCCTGAAGGTGGCGCCACTGGTTCTTGCTTCTTTGTGTCCGTGGATGTCCGTGTACGTCCGTGCATGTCTGTTCGAAGCGATAACTTCCTAACGCTTTGTTGGATTCTTCCGAAATTTGGCATACGCATTCCTTGCGACAAGACGCCAGTCCGAATTGCATTTCAGCAACATCTGCCTAAAGGTGGCGCCACTGGGTCAAAATGGATCTTGGTTCATTGTGTCCGGGGATGTCAGTTTGAATTCTTTACAAGCGATAACTTCCAAATGCTTTGTCGCATTATCACGAAATTCGGCATGTACGTATTCCTTGCGACAAGACATTGGCTCAGCCGCTGCTATTGCATTTCAGCAACATCTGCCTGAAGGTGTCGCCACTGGATCTCGCGTCTTCATGTCCATTCCTGTTCGTGGATGTCTTTGCAAGCGATGTTCTTTGCAAGCGATAACTGCCAAATGCTTTGTTGGATTCTCCAGAAATTCAGCATACGCATTCCTCGCGACAAGACGCCAGTCGCCGGTTTCAGCAACATCTGCCTGAAGGTGGCTCCACTGAGTTTCTCTTCTTCTTGTCCGTTCCAGTTAAAATGGGTCTTCAATTTTGCTATGAAATCAATCTATTCCACATCATATGATTTACCCTAAAGCTTTTGCATGAACCATTTTTTATTTCAGAAGTATAATATGAAATAACTGGCGGGGAATCCCCGCAGTACTGAACCCCTGGTTTTTGAATTTCGTGTCATCTTAAACGAAGGACAACATTTCCTTCAATTTTGCTATCAAATAATTGCATTTCACATCATATGCTTTACCCTAAAGCTTCTGCACGAACCATTTGTATCCACACATGTAACTTACTATATTAATTACAACTGAGTTCCTAAAGTTCGGGTGCACACTGTGCATATGATCAATTTCCTGAATTGAACTGAATTCATCCTTGCTGGTCTTCGGACTGACAGATGATGGCATGCAGTTGTCAGTGCGGTTGTTCATGTACAGAGAGCTTTCTATGACTTTCTTGTCGGAACACCACCCCTACCCTCAAGGAGAGCATGTCCCCGCCCCCAGGGTGCCGAGCCGCACCCTCTATCTCCCAAACTAGCCCTCGCCCGACCTTCATATATTTTGTTCGAACATATCTCCAATACATCTCGGCAGAACGTTGACATTTGTGTGTAGTCTGCAATATTGGTATAATTCTGCCACCCGTCAATGAATTGCAACCCCAAAAGGCTTCAATTTATCAGGCACAGACCCATGTTTTACCCCTCGGCCAATTTTGGCCATGGGGTATTGTCATCGTCTTGTACGTCCGTCTGTTCGTGAGCGAGATAGCCGGAAAACCGTTCTGCTGATGAATTCCAAATTTGGTATGCTTATTTACCTAGTCAAGCACCAGAAGCCTATTGAAGTGGGACCTGATTGGGTGGAAACCTTGGCGGCCATCTTTAATTTTATGCAAAATGGATCATGATCCATATCTCGGAAACCATTCAGCTGTTCAATACGAAATTTGATATACATCATCGATACATCAAGCAACTTTCAACGAATTACCAAACAGGCTTTTCTGATTAGCTGGAAACCCTGGAGGCCATCTTTAATTTATGCGAAATCGATAATGATACATATCTCGGTTACCATTCAATTGTTTTATATGAAAGTTGGTATACATCATCGATATATCCAGATACTTTGAATCGGGACCTGATTGACCGAAAACCTTGGTGGCCATCTTTAATTTATGCAAAATCATTAATGATCTCTATCTCTGATTCTGTTGAACTGCTCAATGTAAAATTTGGTATACATAATTGATGCATCGAGAGACTTACGATGAATGACAGATCTTGTTTCTCTGATTGGGCGGAAATCTTGGCGACCATCTTTAATTTAATCAAAATCTTTAATGATGTTTATCTCTGACCATTTAAGTGTTCTATACGAAACTTGGTGTACAGCATCGATGTATGAAGAGAAATGCATTAGTGAATAACCACATTAGTTCCTCTGAATGCCGAGAAGGATGGGCAGCCATCTTTAATTTATGCAAAACCATTAATGATTTCTATCTCTGACACTGTTCAAACGCTCAATATAAAATTTGGTATACATTATCGATGCATCAAGAGATTTGTGGAATGAATACCGGTTTCTTTGATTGGATGGAAACCTTAGGGGTCATTTCTAATTGCAAAATTTTTGATAATCTGTATATTTGTCACTTGACTGCTTGGTGTTCCTGACATCTTAGTTCAAATTGAATACATTATGAATGGCTGGTGCCCAGAGCCGAGGGGTTTTCAAATGCGCAGCTTCGTATTGTATAGGTAAGTGGGTCCATTGTCTTTAGATCTTGCTTGGAATTGGTTTTCATGCCAATCCGCCTCTGGGTCGCGCTACCTGGGGGACAAGTTAAAATTGCATCTCCAGACAATAACGTTTGAAAACCTTCAGGATTCTTTCAAATTTGTTCTGAGGGTACCTTGCCTCAAGATCTGGCTTGAGAATATTTTTCGTGTTGATTCGTATACAGGGGGCACCACCTGAAAGCTAAGTAAAGTGTTTCCAGACAATAACTTTTGAAAACCTTGACGGATTCATTTCAAATTTGGTGTGTAGGTACCTCACCTCAATTTCTCGTTTGGCATTGTTTTTCATGCTGATCCACATATAGGTGGTGCCACCTGGGGGCCAATTTAAAATTATATTTCCGGACAGTAACTTTTTAAACATTGACTGAATTTTTTCTAAGTTTGGTATATTAATACATGTACCTTACCTGAAGGTTTTGCTTGGGATTGTTTTTCTTGTCGATGAGACTATAGGTGGTGCCACCGGTAGGCCAAGTTAACATTTTCTATTGTCTATTCCAATGTCAAGGAATCTTGCCTCAAGATCTCGATTGGGATTATTTTTTTATGCCTATCTGCCTATAACTGGGCGCTAACCTGTGGGCCAAGGTAAAATTGCATTTCCAGACAGTAACTGCACGTTGGACCGAAACGGATTCTTTTAAATTTGGTATGTTGGTACCTTCCCTCAAGGTATCCTATGGGGCCATGTTAATGATGTTTTTCCTAAATTTTATGTTTTTACTTTCTTCACAAATAATGCATGTTTCCTTTACTAAAGAGGCAAAAGCGATGCGTTCTCGATCGTATTTGATTGACTGTATCTAGTTTCTTCAATATTTGGCATATATGCATTCCTTGTGACAAGATGTTGATTGGTATTGTGTTTCAGAAAGATCTTCCTGAAGGTGGCGCCACTAGGGTTCTTCCCGTTATTTTGTGCTGCAACTTTGAAACGCTTTGAAATGTCACTCGAAATTTGGTTTCTGGGCAATAACTTGAATTGAATTGAATTGAATTGAAATTTATTCACCAAATAATGAAGGTGTACACCAATGACTATCAGTAACAATAAGAAGAAAATAAAGAAAGAAAAAGATTAAACACTGGTACTATTAGCCGTATGAGCAGAATTGGCGGGAATAAAACCCATAAGGGCTTGTTCTATCCCAAAATAGGACTAAATATGGCAAGATACATCAAAACATTTTCATAAAATGAAATATAAGCAAGGCATTATGTCAGTTATATACGAGTATCCATGCAACTATGTAATACATGTCAGTTATCGATAAGGTATGTCTTGAGTTTTGACTTAAAGAGAGAAATAGAATTGATGCTTTTAATTGAAGGAGGTAGTATGTTCCACTCACGAGGTCCTTTTATTTTGAGGGTATAAAATGATAGATTTGATCGATAGATCGGGCGATATAGATTTAAAAGTTGTCCCCTAGTTCGATAAATATGTACATCGGATTGCTTAATGAAGTAGAAACGGAATTTGATGGTAGCAGGTCTGGGTGGTGAAAAAATTTATGAGCCATCAGAAGGCAAGAGTATAAGTTTAGTTTACATAGTTGTAGAATTTTTAATTCTGTAAATAACGGTGTAGTATGGTCTAGTTTTTTTGATACGGTTATTACGCTCAGGGCGCGTTTCTGCAACAAGACAAGGGGATTCAAATGTGTAGCATAGGTATTTCCCCATAGAACATTGCAATAAGATAGATATGGGAATATCATCGAATAATACAATGTATACAGTGTTTTCTTATTTATCGAGTTTTTTATATGATTTATGACACCTATGTTTCTCGATACCTTGTTGCATATGTAGTTTATGTGGGATTTCCAATTTAGCTGGTCATTAATGTAAATACCTAAAAATTTAAATTGATGAACGAGTTCAATTTCTGTTCCAGAGATACATAATCCAGGTATATTAGTCGTTGGTCGGTAAACATGGGGTTTTATTAACATGTATTTGGTTTTTTTAATATTCAATGACAGGCGATTACAGCAGAACCAACTATGTAGTTTCTGTAATTCCTGTGACATAATATTAAACACGTCAGATATGTTGCTGGAAGAAAATACGACACTGGTGTCATCGGCAAAGAGAATAATTTTCAACATATCCGTTGCGCTGTTTATATCATTTATATAAAGAAGAAAAAGTATAGGTCCGAGGATTGACCCTTGAGGGACACCATATCCAACAGACAATGGTTTCGATAACTTCTCATTGTATATAACTGTTTGTGATCTGTCCGAGAGATAACTGTTAAACCAGGTATTAGATAGTCCTCGAAAACCATAGTGTTCAAGCTTGGAGAGAAGAATGTTATGGTTGACAGTGTCAAATGCTTTCGATAGGTCAAGGAAGGAGACTATGCTGTAACATTTCGATTCTTTTGCAGAGATCAGTGTATCATATAAAGAGCATGCTGCCAAAGATGTCGAGTGATTAGTTCTAAAACCAAACTGCTCTGGGGAGAGAGTTTCATTTGCATCAAGAAAATCTATTATTTTAATAATGGCCAGTTTTTCAAGTATTTTACTGAAACAAGGTAGGACAGATATTGGTCGATAGTTTGACAGAGTAGAAGGATCGTCCGATTTGAATACTGGTGTTACTTTGGCGCGTTTAAATATAGTTGGCACTATTCCACAGATGAAAGAGGAATTCATAATGGAGGAAAGTGGAGTTGAAATGTAATCAGAAACCAGTTTTACCATAGCCATCCGTATATCATCTAGGCCAGGTGCTGCTGATTTTAGACTCATTATTGTCTTCTTCACATCATCAGGAGTAACTGAGGTAAACTCAAAATTATTAGGAGCAGGGGTACCAAGGTAGTCAGTAAAGTTCGACCCTGTGTTTGGGATTTTGGAGTCGAGATTTGAAGCAACTGTCGTAAAGTATTCATTAAATTTGTTGGTTATTGTTTCATTGTCTGACATTGCCTCCCCATTTATTTCAAACGACTTTGGCGTTTGTTTCGGTTTGTTTCTGTTCAGGAGTTGGTTTAAGACCTTCCACGTACCCTTGATGTCGTGATTGCTTTCATTGAATTTCTGTTCAAAGTATTGCTTTTTAGATAGACGGATGGTGTGGTTTAATTTGTTTCTATATAGTCTGTATTGTCGGTGGATATTGACATCCAAAGTGACGAGGTACAGTCGATAGAGTTTGTTCTTTTCGTGAATTGACTTTAGAATGCCGTGGGTGATCCAGGGTTTGATAATTTTCTTGGTCGAAGTACTAAAAGTTGTCAAGGGGAAGCATTCTTCATATATGGGGTTAAAAATAGAGAGGAAGCGGTTCAAAGGAATGTTGGGGTCAGTGGTGTCAGGATTGATAGAGCTACAGTCCGTTTCTTTAATCTGATGTACGGATTGTTCTTTTTGTTCAGAGGTAAATTTACGATAGGTTATTTTTTGATGCGCAGGTTTACGAAAGGATTCTGTCTTCAAGATGTGGAATATTGGGAAGTGGTCGGCAATGTCAGTTAGAAAAATACCGGACACGAGGTTGTCTTCATGAAAATTTGTGAATATATTGTCGATCAGTGTGGAGGAGTGAGCTCTAACTCTGGTAGGTTTGGTGATTTGCGGGAAAAAATAATGTGACTTCATGATTTCGATAAAGTCTTTGGAGGGTCCATGGTGATCAACTTTAAAGAGGTCGATGTTGAAATCCCCCATCAAAACACACTTATTCTTTTCGATATCAGCGGCTTTAAGAACGGATAGTAAATGCGTATTGAAAATATTGACATTTTTGCCTGGAGGTCGGTACAATATTCCAAGTATATATTTCGTCTCATCCAGAACTAATTCCAAAAAGAGGGATTCGTATTCACCGTCCTCGTCAAAGTGTGAGAGATCATCTCGAATTTTACAATTTTTGAAATTTTCATTGACATAAAAAATTAGGCCGCCTCCTTTTTTCTTGCTTCTTGACGACGGAAAGGGTGTATAACCGGGTATATCAAATAGTTTCTCAGTTGCAGGATTTAACCAACTTTCTGGAAATCCCAGAACAGAAAATTGGAATTTCAAATTATGGGTAAAGCCAGTGATCTCCGAGTAGTGTTTTTTAAGGCTTCTAGCATTCAAATGTAGAAAAGATAGAGTATCACTCTTATAATCATTACAGGGTAATATTTTCATTTCTTCGATGAAAGATGTGTCAGTGAAATATTTTGACTGATGAATATTGATATTATTCCAATGAGCAATTTCGAAATCATTATCATCTGTTAGAGCTTTACAGTGGTCAATGTCATTTAGCTGGATTGGGTTGAAGCACATGTTTTCTAGGAAATCAAGGTTTATTTCTGTATTGGCAGGGCAGTGGTGGTTAATTTGTTCTGGGATATCTTCATTAAAAAAGGGAAGGAATGATATAGGGTTCGTAAGTGGAACATCCTCCTCAGGTGTATTATTATCCATATTGAGATGTATCAGTATATGTATGGGCAGACTGAACAAGGATCACAGTGCAGGATACAAAAATAAAGCAAAAAAATAACATTTACAGAAACAAAATATGACAAAAAAACATACAAACAATAATAATATATACTAAAACTACAAATATGAGAAATAACAGGAGTAAATACAATCGCAGGTAACTGCGACATTATATACAGTGTATAGGAGACAGTGGCATGTGGTGAAAGCATACCAATGTTTGCGAGGATGGACGGGTGGAAGTTATACGAGGGATATATGCTTAGCGCAGAGATTGTATTGACTTATGTGCTGGATATGTTAGAATTAGATGTATTATATTGTTAAGCAGTGCGATATCAATAAACATAGGCAATGGAAAATGTCATTTATATACATATATATACATACATATAACTTGAGAGCTGCTCATCGAATTCTTGGACCCAAATTAGGCATGCATATACATTGTACCTTGCCATGAGATGTTGCTTGGGATCCACTTCTGCTTAGAAGGTGATGCCACCTGATGACAAAATCTGGAATTTGTTTTTGGCCAACAACTTGAGAACTGCATGCATTCTTCTCAAATTTAGCATGCATGTACCATGCCAGGAGATGTTGCATGGGATTGCCTTTCACTCATTTGCACTTACAGGTGGTGCCACCTGGTGGCAAAATCCCAAATTTGTCTTTGGGTAATAACATGACATAAGATGTCACTTGAGATTGCGCTTTCCTCACTTGCGCCTACAGGTAGCACCACGTCCTCATGTCAAAATCTAAATTTGATTTCATTCATCGGGGGGTCTTCATCGGATTCTTCTCCAATTTGGTATGCAGATATCATGCCAGAATATGTTCCCTGGGTTGTAGTTCGCCTGCTTCTGCATAGGCCTACTGGTGCCGACATCTGGTGGACAAATCTGAAAATTGTTCTGGCAATAATTGACAATGGATTCTTCTCAATTTGGTATTTATATGTCCAACGATGTCGCTTGGGATTGTGTTTCGCACACGTCTTGTGCCTATAAATCTAAATTTGGTTTCCGGGCAATAACTTGAAGACCCCTCCTCAGATTCTTCCCAAAGTTCGTATGCTGATACATGTACCTAGACTGTAGAACTCTCTGTTAAATCAGGATATTTATAATTAACAGACAGTGTCAGCGTACTGTTCCAGCTGTCTCCCCTTCAGTGATTGGTCATTCGACCCCGCCATTTTAAACTAATACGAGCATTTTCATTGGATCACTATTTATAGGAGCCACCCCAATCTTCATACACAACAATGTGACTGTCTCAGTTGACTGATGACATAGCGCGGCCTCGTTTTTGATTTCAAAATCTGCCGTCTAACTGGGAAAATGTTGCTGCATCAGTCGATCATTGGCCCTCCGTAGAATACTAGAGGCTAATACATGTACCATGCCATGAGATGATGCTTGGGATTGCATTTCGCCCACTGCATCTACAGGTGGCAACACCTGGTGGCAAATTTAAAATTTGGTTTCCGGGCAATAGGTTGAGGTTGTCTTCAGCTTCTCGTCAAATTTGGTTTGAAGATAATGCCTTGAGATGTCACCTGGGGTTGCTTATCGGTTACATAATTTCCATGCTTCACTGCATGGAAACTATATTACAGAAGCAATCAACTTTCAGTCAACGCCTATGAAGCAGCAGTTGCCTCCCTTATGTATATCCCCTGAGACCAACAATGCTAACAAATATTGCTGCCATTTCGGCGGGGGACCTAGCATCCTCTGGCTGCTTGTTGTAATGATACTGCTTGCTTTTGATCACCTGTACGAAAAGTGGTAAAAACAAAATTCAACAAAACGCATTTCCTTGAGAAAGAGAGTCAACAGTCAGTTTCCGATATGAAGTTGAGGAAACGAAGAACATAAGCTAGGTTTCTGCATGAGAGGAACCGTCAACAGCTACCAATGATGCCGACAAGACATCATGACGTTCACAATATCAAATCCGTATCGCTGATCAGTATTCGGCAGAATAAAGCATTCTTTAGCTCTACTACATACAAGAGATATCATTCAAGGGATGTTTCTTTGTTGATAGAGTTGCTTGAATTTCTCATTAAAAATATCTATGGCATGTAAAAATATGAGATTTGGCAATACAATATATCAACAGCATATAGGTATTCCAATGGGTACTAACTGTGCACCCTGTTGGCTGACCGATATCTGTTATCTTATGAATATGACTATATGCAGGCGCTTTCAAAAACCGATTCATTCAAAGCCCATTCCTTCTCATTCACCAAACGCTATATAGACGATCTTATCGCTGTGGATAATCGCTATATAAATGACACAGTGAAGGATATATCCACCTTCACTGGATTTGAAGGAAACTACAGATAGCCCTACAGGCACATCATATTTAGACCTATATCTCTATAAAAATGAAGCGGGCCTTCTCTCTCGTCGACTTTATGACAAGAGATGATTACAATTTCGACATCGTAAACTATCCCTTTCTGGTCAGTAATATTCCAGTGGGGCATGCATATGGCGTATACATGTCTCGCCTAGTATCATTTGCTAGATCCTGTGTTAAATGTGACGATTTAATCAACGTCACAAAACCTTGTTGCAGAAACTTATCAAACAGGGCTATACAACCAAGCGCCTCCACTCAAAGTTTCTCAAATTTGGCGATACATATCTCATGCAGATAGCAAAATACGAGCCTAGCGTGCACGATCTATGGCGTTACCTTTCGTAACTTGTGTCTAATTCCGCTTAACCCGGGGCTAGGGGCCGTTTGAACCCATATGCTTCAAGACGTTCATGGTGCTCGTATGGACAGCCACAATCAAAGCGTGACTGAGATACATCATTCTCTAGATAACGACTTTGCAACGAATATTATGGATTAAGAATACTGATCAGCGATACGGATTTGATATTTTTGGAACATCATGATGTCTTTGCCGGCATCATTGAAAACTGTTGACCGCCTCTCTCTTGCAGGAAACTAGCCAATGTTTATGTATACTATGATTGTCTTTTTGAATTTGGTGCTAATACTGTTATATGGAATATGGAATAGGTCTTTGAATTATGAACGCGGATATTCTTTAATGGACGACGGCTGAATTATGAATGACGGACCAGACTTTTGTAATTCCTAATCCATATGATTTTCGTTGTAAATGTCGTTATGTATAGAATCATGTATCGCAACCAAGATTTGATTAGACACAACTTGCGTAACGTAACGCCAATGATATTGCACGCTACTCTCGTATTTTGCTATCAGCATACGATATGCGGAATTAGATGCAACTTGCGTAACCTAACGCCAAAGATATTGCACGCTACTCTCGTATTTTGCTATCAGCATACGACATGCGGAATAAGCCACAACTTGCATAACGTGACGCCAATGATATTGCACGCTACTCTCGTATTTTGCTATCAGCATACGATATGCGGAATTAGACACAACTTGCGTAACGTAACGCCAATGATATTGCACGCTACTCTCGTATTTTGCTATCAGCATACGATGTGTCGTCAAATTTGAGAAGCTCTGAAGAGGGGGCGCTATGTGTTTACAAGTTTCTGCTGTGTTGTGTTGAGGCGTTGATTAAAATCGTCACAGTTTAAACAGGATCCAACAAATGCTACTAACCGAGATATGTATGAGCCATATGCAGATTTCACTGTAATTTCCGAAAGAGATAGTTCACGATCTCATCTCTTTTGTCGTAAAGTCGCCGAGAGAGACGGCCCGATTACTTTTTATATAGATATAGACAGGTGGAGATTTCAGGAATTCTAACACCCTAACATTCTAACATTTTTTAGTACATGTAAATTAATAATCTATCTAACACAATTCGGGTATGCTGAATTCGAAAATCGCTGTTACCAAAATATCCTTTGCCATTAAGGACCCAAAATGGTGTATCAAGACGGCCGCCCAAAACGTGATTTTCGGACATACAGCCATCTGAGCCGCTTATGCATATTCTGATTCATTTAATTTCTGATTCTATTTGAGCAGAAGAACAAACATATAAAAACAAAATACTGAAATTACCAAAACTGACGGATGGGTATGGGGTGGAACTGACGTCATTCTGCGCATGCGCAGTAAAAAAGGGCATTGGAATGAAGTTTTTAGGGTAGAGATGAACCATCCATGGTCCTAATAGGCCGTGAATGGTGTCAAATTGAAGCTCTCGTGGTGTAGACCACGACTTGAGGAATGTCCACATCATCTGTGACGTCATTGGTAACGTCATCAGTACGAATGGTAGCGAAAGCGGCCATTTTAGGGGTGCGTAGGGGTGTGTTTGAGAGACTGAGGGACCCTTCTTGGTCCGAATGGGAAGTGTGGAGTATCATAGTGAAGCTTTCATGGGACAGCTTCCGACTGGTCTGGCATCTTCGAAGTAAGGGATTTGACGCCCATGCGCAGACACTCCGAGCTCCAAACTCCCAACTGCTCCATCCCCGATCTCTGAGCTCCCGACTGCCCCATCCCTGAGCTCCGAGCTCCAAACACCCAACTGCTCCATCCCCGAGCTCTGCGCTCCAAGCAGCCAACTGTCCCATCCCGAGCTCCGAGCTCTTGCATATAAACACGACATACATCTGTAAAGCTTCATTATACGCCGGTTGTCCGTGGAGACGAGAGCCATGGTTTACGCATGTCACTTGCGTTCGAAGTCATTTTCCACGTCATTTAATCTACGTTAGACATTTGCTTTCCATACATAATAATCATATAGAGCAAATTCATCTCACGGAACGGAGTCTCGATAACGAGCAAATTTAAAATATGCGCGAAGAACGATCAACACCTACGTCACACACGAGAGTATTAGAGCATCCCTATACGATGACGGTGAGCGGTCCTACGAGATGTGGAAAGACGTCCTGGGTGATGAAATTCTAAAGAAGCTATACCCGTATAGTTTGGTGTTATAGCCAGTGGCAGTCTGCCTACGAAACTACAAGATTACAGAATGTGAGCTTCGTCCCAGGAATTCCTTACGATATCGATCAAGCGTATTTCTTCGACCACGAGCAGACCAACGTGGTAGTGATAGATGATCTGATGGGTGCGGCAAAGGACAATTCACACGTTGTCGACTCGTTTACCAAAGGATCCCATCAGCGCAATCTGTCCGTCATCTATTTGACCCAGAATATCTTTCCTCAAGGAAAGGCATCCAGAGACATTGCCTTGAACTGCCAATACGTTGTGTTGTTCTCCAATCTCACCGATAGAGCACAAATCCGTGTGTTTGGTAGTCGAGTTTATCCTCAGAACATCGATCATTTCATGCAGGCGTTTCAAGGCGCGACAAGTCGTCCATACGGTTACCTGTTCGTAGACTTAAAAGCTCATACCCCCGAAGATCGCCGGTTGACGACCCACCTGTTACCCGGCGAGAGGTCACCACAACGTCATATATCCGTACACTATCCACCGAGTCCACACCGGGCAGCACCCGTCCAGCAGCAGCAACCCACCCCCATACAGCGGGTCCCCTTCATACCATCAGTTCCGGAATATCACCCAACCGTGAAAGACCATCCCAAACCTGTACAACGGAAATGAACACAATGTGAACTGAAGGCTATGGAAGCATTTGTTCAAAAAAAAAAGTATGGACACCGAGATGAGCGAGACGTTGGGGGCCACAGAAAACAAGTTTCACCACAAAGGGTATTCGAAAGAGGAGGCCGCACTTTTAGCCCATGACACATTGGCACCCAGACTACGACGGGCTTTACGTCAGCAGTATGCCGACCTAGTGACCCATATAAAATTGCAGGACAGGGACCCGGTCCATATGGAAGTCGAAAGAACAGTGTCGATGTTGAAAACCTCGGGCATGAATTGGAAAGCGGCGTATGTCATAGCAATAGCACAGAGGAAACATTGTTTGAATGCGTCATTGAAAGGCGTTAAGGCGTTAAGATAGAGCATTGAGACGAGCGTTAAGGCGTAACGACGAACGTCATCGCATTTCGATGAATTAGTGTCAATTCCACGAAAATCAGAGCTTCTGAGCTATTTCACCAGGGCGTTGAACCTTTAAGCTGGGCGTGGGCGGGCGTTACTGTCTATAAAACACGCACAGTCGACGTTCAACCCTCAACATGGCTTATACTTGCTCTGAGTGCGAAAAGCACGTTCAGCAGACGTTACGATGTGATGCCACACGAGAAGAATATATACATGGGATTGAAGCCTGCGAGGAGTCCTTGGAGGCGGATGCTGATACAGAGACTGCTGAGAGTCCACCGACTGATACAGCAACAGAGACTGCTTAGAGACTATCTACTGATACGGAGAGTTTGATCTCAGATAGTCACCCTACATCCCAGGGCAGTGAGGAAAAACCTACCACCTGAAATCGTACTGATAGCTATGATGCGGTAATCCAAGACGCCGGACAGGATAACTTTCAACAGGCGTACATCCAAATACGCCCCTGTTTCAGGAAAACAGCCATGGCAATCTATGAACGGTATAGCCTGCTTCCGCTTGAAATGAAAAGCGATATTTCAATTATTTCGACAATGGTGTTACCACACAATCGTTAAATCTGTTTATGTTACACTGAAGGTGTTCCTGAGACTGAATTAACGAGGAAAGTTCAAACTACAAATAAAGAAAACGAAGGTTAGAAAAACTGACAGAAAAGTACAAATCCGGTGATATGGAATGATGACGTCACTTTCATCCGAGCAGCCGTCAACATTCGGTTGGCATATCTGATAGAGTATGTCGCAGCTAAACAGTTATGTGTAGCAAGTTTCAGCTTGTGTATAACCTATATATGTCGTGTCGGCCTTTGATACATATCATTTGATACTCACCAACTTGCCCAAATCAGGGTTTCAGGTAATTCCTTACAACGTCAATCAATTTTAATTAACCCTATCTGGCCTGGGCTTTTTGGGACGTATTTTTCTTACCCCTTGAGCTAGGGAGCTGAAAATTACCACACTATACCCTTTGGTCAAGCTATACCAGAAAATGTAAAAAAATTCAAGATGGCCGCTTCGATGACGTCACAGTGACGTCATTTAAAAAAACGGGATTTTTCGGGCGATTTTTCGGTCAGATTTTTCGATTTTTTTATTTATAAAATTTTTCCGCAAAGAACTGCATGATAAATTAGTAAATATTAATGTGATGTGAAATAAAATAATTTTTGTCCACTTTTCATCGCGGAAAAGCAGAAATTTTGAAGAAATATGACGAAAAAAAAATCACTTTTCTGGCACCCCACGTGGTCGCCATCTTGAATTTACCCATGATTCTCTGCTCGGGAGGTCATGCAAATAGGCTCAAAATGACCCCAATATGATAAACGATAAAGTCACGAAGTTTCAGTTCTTCATTTTTTGTCGTTCCGGAGATAGCGCAGAAAGTTTTGTAGGGGGGCCATTTGGCCCCCCCCCCCAGCCAGGTAGGATTAACAAATTAGCTGTAACCGTGAATTTGTAATGCATTTTTATTGCTTATTATTCTCAACGAACTCATAGCAATATTTCATCCTCTTCATTGGCATTCATGGACCCCTGATTCAGTCCAAGGGTGATCGCCGATCTATAGGTGTGAATCAATTATTACATTTTGTTTATTTTGACGTCAAGTTTTAATTACAATTTTCGGAATGTTAACGTGGAAAGATATTCTGGTAACAAGCAGATTCGGATTCAGCACCCTTGAAATATGCTAAAACAACTTGTTACCAGCTTGTACTAAAAAATGCCTCAGAAACATTTTCTAGATGCTTTTTCTGAATTCTCCACCTGTCTAATATGTCTAAATATGATGTGTCATTAGGGCTATCTGTTGCTTCCTTCAAATCCGGTAATGGTGGATATATATCCTTCGCTGCATCATTTATATAGCGATTATCCACAGCGGGAAGTTCGTTTATACAGCGTTCGATGAATGAGAAGGAACTGGCTTTGAAATGATCAGTATATAGCTTATTCATATAGGCGTTGGAATACGAATATGCTGTTGATATATTTTGTTGTCAAATTTCGCATAAATATTATTGATGAGAAATTGAAGCAATTCTATCAACAAAGAAACATCCAATGAATGATATTCCTCATATGTAGTAGAATACGTTTTGGTTTCTGTCATTTTTGTCTTTATTATGTCTGTTTGAAATTGATGCTCACTGAGGGTCTTTTCGATTAATGATGAGGATATTATATTGTGAACGAAGGGTAAATACTCAATATTGGATCTAACGGCTGTACATGTATATGTTTTCCGTGAAGACCATATCACTGACGAGTATCCTCTCATAAAAAATAAATAATTAATCCAGATTATGCCAATTTCTTTGCAAGCTGTTATATCTCAAATGATAGTTTGGTCCAGATGAATTCGAATTCTTGTATATCACTCAGAAATTCCAGATTTATAAGACGATACTTTTCGGCGATAAAGCTTTCACTGATGAGAAGAACGGTTGACTAGCTCGGGCATTTGCAGTATATATATATGTCCTGTGTTCTGAAGTAATGTGTGGCGTTTATCTGCAAACATTGCTTTTGCCGTTACATTTGGAACCAGAGATTTATTTCATCAATTCTCCACAAAAACCTGTGTTTTTTTAGTAAATATCCAAGTTTTATCCTGTACAAGCAGCTAGAGGATGCTAAGTTCCCCGCCGAAATGGCAACAATATTTTTTAGCATTGTTTGTCTCGGGGGATATACATGAGGGAGGCAACTGCTACTTCATAGTCGTTGGATGCGGAAGGGTCTTTCTGCCTTCCCAATTTTTAAAATCAACTCAGAACCGTTGACTGGACGTTTTTTTGCTTCTGTAATATAGTTTCCATGCAGTGAAGCATAGAAATTATGTAACCGAGAAGCGACCCCAAGTGACATATTATCTGCAAACCAAATTTGACGAGAAGCTGAATGCATCCTCAACCTATTGTCTGGAAACCAAATTTTAAATTTGCCACCAGGTGTCGCCACCTGTACGTGCAAGTGAGCGAAATGCAATCCCAAGGATCATCTCATGACATGGTGTATCAGCATACGAACTTTGGGAAGAATCTGAAAAGGGGTTATTGCCCGGAAACCAAATTTAGATTTGTATGCACAAGTGTCCGAAACACAATCCCAAGTGACATCTTATGGCATATGAATACCAAATTTGAGAAGAACCCGATGAGCAGCTGTCAAATTATTGCCAGAAACAAATTTCAGATTTTTCCACCCGGTGTCGCCACCAGTATGCAGAAGCAGGTGAAATACAATCCCAAGGGACATATCATGGCATGGTATCTGCATACCAAATTGGAGAAAAATCTGACGAGCGAAATCAAATTTAGATTTGACACGAGGTGGTGCTACCTGTAAGCACAAGTGGGCGAAACGCAATCCCAAGCGACATGATATCATGATATGTCATGATAAATTCATACCAGATTTAAGAAGAATCTGACGAGCGGTTCTCAAGTTATTACCCAGAAACAAATCTGGTATTTCGCCACCAGGTGGCACCACCTGTAAGTAAAAGTGAGCGAAAGGCAATCCCACGCAACATCTCCTGGCATGAGACATGCATGCTAAATTTGAGGAGATTCCGATGAGCAGTTCTCAAGTTAATGGCTGAAAACAAATTTTGATTTCAACACCTGGTGGCGCCACCTATAGGCGCAAGTGGGCGAAATGCAATCTCAAGCGACATCTTAGGTCATGATATTACCCGGAGAGAAATTTGGGATTTCGCAACCAGGTGGCGCCACCTGTAA
Organism: Hanleya hanleyi; assembly: GCA_036873755.1. NCBI lineage: Eukaryota > Metazoa > Mollusca > Polyplacophora > Lepidopleurida > Hanleyidae > Hanleya > Hanleya hanleyi. The sequence continues at coordinate 87,830 of JAVTVY010048996.1, read as the reverse complement.
GTGCAAGTGAGTGAAAGGCAATCTCATGCAACATCTCCTGGCATGGTACATGCGCTCTAAATTTGAGAAGAATCCGATGAGCATGCAGTTCTCAAGTTATTGACCAAAAACAAATTTCAGATTTTGTCATCAGGTGGCGTCACTTTCTGAGCAGAAGTGGATAACGCAATCCCAAGCAACATCTCATCACAAGGTACAATGTATATGCATGCCTAATTTGGGAAGAATTTGATGAGCAGTTCTCAAGTTATTGCCCGGAAACCAAATTTCGAGCAACATTTCAAAGTGTTTCAAAGTTAATGCTTGCAGCACAAAAAAACGGAAAGAACCCTAGTGGGGCCACCTACAGGTTGATCTTTTTGAAACGCAATACCAATCAACATCTTGACACAAGGAATGCATATGCAAAATATTGAAGAAACTAGATACAGTCGATCGAACACGATTGGAGGCATGCCTTTTGCATCTTTAGTAAAGGAAACATTCATTATTTGTGAAGAAAGTAAAAACGTAAAACTTAGGAAAAACATCATTAACATGGCTCCATAAGATGCCTTGAAGGTAGGTACCCATATACCAAATTTAAAAGAATCCATTAAGGTCCAACAGTTACTGTCCGGAAATGCAATTTTACCTTAGCCCTCAGGTGTAGGCAGATAGGCATAAATAATAATCCCAACCGAGATCTTCAGGCAAGATCCCTTGACATAGGAAATAGAAAATGTTAACTTGGCCTACAGGTGGCCACCTCTGAGCAGATCGACAAGAAAAACAATACCATGTGAAACCTTCAGGTAAGGTACATGTATACCAAACTTGGAAAGAATTTATTCAAGTATTAAAAAGTTATTGTCCGGAAACATAATTTTAAATTTGTCCCCAGGTGACACCACCTATATGTGGATCGGCATGAAAAACAATTGAGGCGAGGTACCTACACATCAAATTTGGAATGAATCGGTTCAGGTTTTCAAAAGTTATTGTCTGGAAACACCTAACTTAGCTTTCAGGTGGTCTCCCTATCAACATGAAAAACATTCTCAAGCCAGATCTTAGGCAAGGTACCACTACACCAAATTTGGAAAGAATCCTTAAGGTTTTCAAAAGTTATTGTCTGGAGATGCAATTTTAACTTGGCCCGAGGTGGCGCCATCCAGAAGCGGATTGGCACGAAAAACAATTCCAAGCGAGATCTATAGACAAGGGACATATTTACCAATTACAATAACATGGGTCTGTGCCTGATAAATTGAAACCTTTTGGGGTTGCAATTATCCCAATATTGCATACAACACACAAATTTCAGCTTCTGCCAAGATATATTGGAGATATATATGATCAAACACAATATATGAGGGTCGGGAGAGGGCTAGTTTGGGAGATAGAGGGTGCGGCTCGGCGCCCTGGGGATGGGGACATGCCCTTCTTGAGGGTAGCGGTAGGTGTGCTGACATGAAAGCCATAGAAAGCTCCCTGTACATGAAACCACACTGACAACTGCATGCCATCATCTGTCAGTCCGAAAAACCACAAGGTGGAATTCACTTCAATTCAGGAAATTGATCATATATACAGTGTGCACCCAAACTTTAGGAACTCAGTTGTAATTAATATAGTAAGTTACACGTGTGGACACAAATGGTTCCTGCAGAAGCTTTAGGGTAAATCATATGATGTGGATTACAATTATTTGATAGCAAACTTGAAGGAAATGTTGTCCTGCATTTAAGATGACACGAAATTAAAAAACCAGGGGTTCGGTAGTGCGGGGATTTCCCCGCTAGTTATTTCATATTATACTTCTGAAATAAAATATGGTTCATGCAAAAGCTTTAGGGTAAATCATATGATGTGGGATAGAATGATTTTATAGCAAAATTGGAGGAAATGTTGTCCTTCATTTAAGGCGAAACGAAATTCAGAACTAACAAAGGTTCGGTACTGCGGGGATTCCCCCGTTAGTTATTTCATATTTTTCTTCTGAAATAAAATATGGTTCCTGCAAAAGCTTTAGTGTAAATCATATGATGTGGAATAGAAGGACTGGACAGCAAATTTAAGAAAATGGTGTCCTTCATTTAAAGCGACATGAAATTCAAAACTAACAGCGAGAAGCGGAAGAAAGAAGAAAAAATGACAAACGCATTTAGGGATGCCTAATTATTAGACAAAGCATTTGGAAGTTATCGCTTGTGAAGAATTTGAATCAAAACCACGGACATGCACAGAAGATTGGAACAAGACCCAGTGGCGCCACCTTCAGTGGATCTTGCTGAAATGCAATACCAACCCATGTCTGGTCACAAGGAGTGTATACGCTAAATTTTGAAGGAATCCGACAAAGCTTTTGGGAGTTATCGCCTGTGGAGAATTTGAACAGACATCCACAGACACAAAGAGAGCAAGACCCATTTTAACTGGAACGGACACGAAGAAGCGAAACTCAGTGGCGCCACCTTCAGGCAAATGTTACTGAAATTCAGTACGCAACCGCGTCTTCTCACAAGGAATGCGTAAGCCGAATTTCGGAAGAATCCAAGAAAGCGTTTGGAAGTTATCGCTTGTAACTGACATCCACGGACACAAAGAAGCAAGATCCATTTTGACCCAGTGGCGCCACCTTCAGGCAGATGTTGCTGAAATGCGATACCGACTGACGTTTTGTCGCAAGGAATGCGTATGCCGAATTTCGAAAGAATCCAACAAAGCGTTAGGAAGTAATCATTCGAACAGACATGCACGGACATCCACGGACATCCACGGACACATAGTAGCAAAAAGCCCACAGTCGAATGAGACGTAAAACAGCGTCCAAGTACGTTTGAATTTAGGCATTTGGCTGTGTTTTTTGGGGGTATTTTGTACACATTTTAATGAAGATATATTCTCAATATATCTGAAATATGAGACCCTTAACCAAAACTAATCCAATTTTTTCAACATCATCATATCTGCCAAGACATGAACACAAGCTAGTTCCTATCAAGAGAGAAGCGGTCGACTGTTTTCAGTGATGTAAACAAAACATCATGAGGTTCATAGCGGAAAATTCCTATAACTGAACGGTATTATTTGTTCCAAAAAATTCTCAAGTGTTATACTACGGTGTAATATATTTCAGGTGGGTGACAGGCTTGTGTTTGTAATACATAGTGGATTAGGTGCTGATAATTATAACCTTCTTTCAAACATATCCTACGATTGTCGTACAAATTACAAGCGTCTGGTCCGTCATTCATAAATCAGCCGTCGTCCATTAAAGAATATCCGCGTCCATAATCCAAAGAAATATTCCATATTACAGTATTAGCACTAAATTCAAAAAAGACAATCATAGTATACATAAACATAGGCCAGTTTCCTGCAAGAGAGAAGCGGTCAAGTCACGTGAAGTCGTGATGTTCAAAGTCACGGTCAGTCAATGTCACCTGTACAGCCTACACACAAAAAGCACTTTACACATTTGTCCGAAACAAACTGAAAACTAGAATTGGTGTGTTTGCTTTGGACGTCTAAACAATTAACCATTTATCGATTCTGTATTTTCAGCTGTCGGTTTTTAAATTCCATATTGAATATTATCGGTATGTGATATTTCTCAAATATTCTTCTCGAAGGCAAGGAAAGCCGATAACGAAGATGCATTGGTCTGTTTTGTATAACTGTATCAGCGGTGCCCAGCTCAGACTGTGCACTCAAACGAAAACGTAGCATAGTCGGACCTCCCAGCCCTGTGTTCTGAATTAGAACTTGCATTTTACCGACAATTTCCCCATTTGGGTCGTTTCTTCTATATAACGATCACTATAGTTTATCGATTTACATCAGATGACTTAATGGGGCTATTATATCATTGCCCTCCAATATTTGTATATAATACCGCTCCAGATGGTGCTAGGGGCCGTGTGAGCATATCAGTCAAGATGTCCACATGAACATCTGCAATAAAAGCGTGGCTGATAGACAAATCATGACAGAGAACAGTTTTGGTTCTTGTGGTTGTTTTAGATATGCAGTCAGAATATTGACTTGTGGATTCTTGCCAGTACTCCGGTATCTTTTTCCACCACCACCCTTATATGTTGCGTTTAATAACTATCATATTATTTTAGTGTTAATGTGTTGTATTTCTGATAAAGGTTCGTTAATATAATGAGGAAATAATTTGTATGTGTCGTATTTGTATGTTTATGCCAAGGAAAATATAATGGTTACTTATAGAAAAGATAGTAAAAAGCACCCCCACCTCCAACATATGTATTTCATACACCCGTGAAGGTTTAGGACATTGGCATTCCCCTGATCGAATGGTCATTTAACTTTGTTACAGAAATCAAACGCATGAAACAAATTTCCGAATGATAGTTCTATTGTGTTGAAGGATATATGATGGGTTGCATAATTTCTCGGTTATTGTGCTATCCCTATTATTGGATACTTAGGCCCAAAGGGTCACTAGTTTCCCAACTTGACATCAGAAAACAGTATAATCAAAGAATTCAGAATTCAGAGAATATTCAATCTGAACACGACTGGAGTTTTGCAGAGGATGTGCAAACTTGTATTTCTATACCGTGTTTCTTCCAACTGCAGCCTCTCTCCATGTTTTTTTCCAATCAGCTCATCAGGATTTCTTAAGGCGCAGTCTCATTTTTCAGTGTAATTTATTTGGCCATATGTGGTTGCATGACCGACGTGCAGACGCATACTCGCAAAAAGTGTGCAATAACTGGGGGTGATCATACCAGGAATCCTTTGCGTTTTTGTCTCCAACAACGGAAAATCCACGTTTGTCGGACACTTGCTTGGATTACAAGCGTCTAGTCCGTCATTCATCATTCAGCCGTCGTCCATTAGATAATATCCGCCTCCATAATCCAAAGACCTATTCCATATTCCATATAACAGTATTAGCACCAAATTCAAAAAGACAATTATAGTATACATAAACATAGGCTTGTTTCCTGCAAGAGAGAAGCGGTCAACAGTTTTCAATGATGCCGGCAAGACATCATGATGTTCCAAAAATATCAAATCCGTATCGCTGATCAGTATTCTTAATCCATAATATTCGTTGTAAAGTCGTCATCTAAAGAATGATGTATCTCAGTCACGCTTTGATTGTGACTGTTCATATGAGTACCATGAGGATCTTGAAGTACATGGGTTCATACGGCCCCTAGCCCCGGGTTAAGCGGAATTAGACAAGCTACGAAACGTAACGCCATAGATCTTGCACGATACGCTCGTATTTTGCTATCAGCATGCGATATGTATCGCCAAATTTGAATAACTTTGAGTGGAGGCGCTTGGTGGTGTAGCTCTGTTTTATAAGTTTCTGCAACAATGTTTTGTGACGTTGATTAAAATCGTCACATTTAACACAGGATCTAGCAAATGCTACTAGGCGTGATATGTATACGCCATATGCAGGTCCCACTGGATAACTCACGCCAATCTAATCCCACATAAAATGGAATCAGTTCAATGATTCCATGCCGAACCGATCCCATTGACCGGTTGAAACATAGCTGGAGAGTTCCTCATCCCGAATGGCAATACTGTAAATTGATAATATTTCGTTCTCTGGCATTTTCTCTGAACTTTTTATTCGAACTAGTACTGTTATATGTATTAGAAAAAATCACCACATCACATGATGATACATTCACAGATGACAATGTTCAGGTATTAACTGAAACTCATTACATTGTTTCCGAGTCACTTGGCGCCAATAAACTTGCCATTATTGATCTAGGAACATCGCCCAAAAACGCAGCTTCTGGATACAACTGATCCTCGATAAAACCAGGGTTATATCTATCCTAGATAAGCATTTTATTCTACAGATGGGGTGTTTGTGTGCTTGGAAAATGGCAGTGTGAATTGCAGCCAATCAAGAAGCACGGAGGGTTTTTTTTTACCAACCAGATAACTTGTTATATACGATCACCGTGTGCGATCACATGAGAATATCCCGCGTTCACTTTGATTGGATACCGTTGATTATGTGATAGCATTTCTCTTCTCGCCGTTTCAAGTCTCGCCGTTACTTCTAACATAGTTATATAACTATCTCACAATAGATGGAAGACGCGGGCGACATTCCGAAAGGAAATGTAGCTTGAATCGTAGGCACAATGTCTACCTTAATGGCCAATCGATCAGCCACTGAAATACTAAAGTTATTCCAAATGTTGGTTATAAATAGGCATCCACGCTAATTAAGTTCCTTATGGGTGAGGTTTAACGATAGAGTGAAGGTGAATCATTAATGCAAGTTGGATTTTTTTTCAGATTTAATTGTTAAACAATATTAATTATTTTTTATTGTGGAACCAGGAACCATAACAGCACCATTATTGGCTTCTTCACATCTGGAGAGAAGGTGAACGGGGCTTTTAAACGGATGAGCACCGGTCAAAATATGGATTTCCACCGAGATATTAAATGGGGAACTGGTGAGCCTGACAATCAAATCTCCTTTATCCTTTGGCCATACCACGGTTCGAGATGGCCGATGTTGCCTGTGATGGGAGCTATGAGAGACATTGAGATATATTCATCTGGTCAATGATTATGAATTGGTGTGATCAAGTATCACAATAAAGCTATCGATTTGATGCATTAACACCTGCGTTCATGTTTGTTTTTTAACTTGTATATACATTAGATACATTTTTATTAAACCCAAGTAATTTGGGTAGTGATTGTAAGAGGGGGAAAAATAGATAACGGCTACTCTCCATAAATTCTACCAAGGTTTCTGTACTAGTTCGGGAAATATGTAAATGTTTCCTATGTTTCAGCTATGGGAGCTGTGCCATTACGATCATTACGAGGGGTAGTGTATGTTCGCTTTCAAGACTACCGGTGTGCTAGCTCCTATTTTGTGGGAGGGGCGTTGGCCGAGTGGTTTAGTTCGCCAACATATAGTGCTGGTGAGTAGGTGCTTGCCACTGGGGTTCGCTGGTTCGAATCCCGCACGGGACTTGACCAATTTTCAACACTAGAATCTCTATACTAAGTTAGTGTAATCCCAAAATAACGAAAATACTGTTGTACGATCACTTTCTAAATGACAAAAATATCTTCCCGCACAAATCTGAAAAAATTGAGGAAAAACAGAATGAAAATGAACTGGAAATATATTTACTTCCGTCTCGTTTCATATAATCATCGGCGATTATTTGGGAAATAAAGCTTAGTTGAAATATTAACAGATCACTGAAGGAAATAAACTTGTCACACTTGTCAATGAATAAAATAGAGATAATTTAATACAACATGCGTGCACGCCTCGTCTGATATAATGCATGCTCCCCCAATAAGACTTTCACCGCAAATTGAATTTACTTATGATGCTGTGCGAGGCAACGAAGTAATAGACTGGAACAGATGATGAATGTAACCCCACCCCCTATATTTAATATTCAATATTGTAGGTTAGCGAGCACCCAAATTTAAAAGTCTCTACAAGGGAAACGCCCCTTTGCCCAAAGTGGAAACAAGTGTTATTCAAAAGGTAATACGTTGGGCTTCCAGAAAAAGAAGATAGCCTACAAAATTTACGCTCGGGGGTGGGGAGAGCGGTGGGGTGGTGGGGTCTGGTCAGCTCGAATCTCGAAGTTGCCAAGACGATATCACTGCTCTGGTGAATATTATGTAACCAAAATATAGCTCGAAAGTTGATCAGTGCCTTGGACGGATTTGATCAATTGTATAAGATGTCCGATGATAGGTGCAATCGCGTGTGTTTTCATGGTTTGATCTTGTGGTCATACCGCAATTTGAATACTTCAACATTGTAGTCCATAGAAAACTTCCCTTATGATTGTCTCAATCTTAGTTAGACTTTGGTAAAAAAAATTGGTATCTTTTTTGCCCACATATACAATTGAAAATGTTCTATCTTCTATTTGGAATATGTTTCGCTGTGGTCGAAAACCTCAGGCCTCTCCTTATGAAATTCATATGTGACAGCCTGAAAATTCCCTCAATGACGCCACACCGTGACTCCACTGTTTTCCGTCGCTATTTTTGTATGCTTCGGTTCATTTGAACAAAAGGCTACAGCAGTCTACACACTAAATAATGCATTTCAACAGTTTACAGCCGCTTGAAAATTCAACTGAAGATAGCATTATTTACACAGATATTATTGATGAGAAATCAAAAACAATTTTGTGTAGTCATAAATACCATATAATGCCACCATACAGCTGAGAGAACTGCCCTCTATACTGTTTAAACCTGGAAAATTACAAGTTGACGTCAACATTGTAAGTATAGTCATGACAAGTGAATCACACCTTGGCCAGGTGTAATCAAGAACCAATTTGGATGTTTGTTTTTAAGTCACCTGAAACGTCACGGCGTTATTATGTATTTGATTAGAGTGTCTGGCTCACTCAGTAGCTATCGATTCAAACTCTCAACGATATAATCTGGGGAAAGAGACTTTGAATCAACCATTGTGATAAATCTCCATAGATAGAGGGAAGCAAAGATGTTTTGGCAAGTTGTGTTTGTCGTAGCTGCAGCAGCAGTGTCAAGCTCAGATGGATGTACCAAGATTTGCCCGTGTCAGAAAGAAACCGAGGCAATCTCGTCTCGTCTCGCCAATCGCGAGAGGATTGAGGAGAACTTGGTAGCTGACCTGGCCCATAATCTTGGGAACATCAGCCAGGCTGTCGGAGATCTGTCCCAGAGTGTCGCTGAAGTCCGACGGCTGAAGGTTTCTCTGGAGCAACTGAACGAACGGGTAGAGGGAGTAGCAAGACAATGTAATTTTTTTATTTCAATGCAATACTAAAGCAATATTTTAAAACCTAAGTTCACATTTGTTGTTGCATCACCTGATGGTTACATTCAATCTCTTCCAAATACAGATTACTAATCAGCTGTGATGCATTCTGTAAAATTCGCTGATAATCCAGAAATTTTGTATTTCGTATTTTGTTTTCAGATGATTATTTTTTGTTCATAGACAAAGCTGATACTGTTATCTTATAACTGATAGCATGTCTTATTTTTATGCGGAGTTTTTATGCGAGTAGTACAGAGCTAGAGCATAACATTTATGTTCTCATAAATTCAGATTATTTATAATTTTCAGTGACCGGACTACTGGCACAAGAAGTAAACTGTACCGAGAAGGAGGACGACGCACAGCCAAAAGAAAGTATGTTAGTAGTATCACCAAATCGCGCATTTACTTCGCAAATTGATAGAATCTCGCCACAGTGTGGTTAAATGTTTCCCTTACCTGCTGTTTTTTTATTTGGTGCTAATGATGTTATATGATTAAGGTCTTTGGATTATGGACGAAAAATGCTTTAATGGACGACGGCTGAATATTGAATGAGAGTCTAGACACTTTTATCTCAAAGTTGATACACCTCATGAAGGCATGAAAATGGTTGATCCTGTCCTGAACTCTAAATACCTAACTAAATATAAAGAGAAGAAATATTCTTAAAATCTGACAGTAACTATATCGGATATGTATTCAGCAGAAGTTTACAATTAGATTTTGTCTGCACCAGGTCCCAAGCAATGCCCCACTGGATGGGTTCCCAACCGCGGCTCGTGCTACTATTTTCAACTCAGCAAGATGCAGCTGACGTTCACAGCAGCCCAGCAGCAGTGTGACAACAAACATTCGGGAAGCAATCTGGTGTCCATAGAAACAAGAGACGAGTTTAATTTCCTCAAGGGATATCTGAATGATAGACAGTGTATGTATAGTCCTCTAGTTTTCGTTTCTGGTCTGTTGATACAATGCAGCAAGATGTAGCTTGGGATGACGTTTTGTTCATAGGTTGCGACATCTGCGCACAAAGTTCAAATTTCACTCCCAGTCTATAACATTACAAACAATTAAAAAAATATTGCCAAATTTACTATGTAGATACATTACAACAACATGTCGCTCAGGATTGCGTTTCGTCAACATCTGTTTTTAGGGGCACCACCTGGACACATTGTTTAAACTTCGTTTCCAGACTATAAAATTACAAACACAAAGTTATTGCAAAACTTGGTAAATTCCGAACAACTTTTTGGATTTTCAACTTGTAAAATCATAATAAACACAATAAAGAAAACAATCGATCGCGTTTCAGATCTTCGCAATTTCTGAACAACTAGTATCGTTGTGAATAAAGTCAGAGTTATAGTCATATAATCATAAGCAACCTAACATTCATGCGTATTCCAACGGCGACAAATTGTTCTATTCTGATGTCTCAGTTTCAGCATCCAAAATGGAAAAACTGATTCAGCAGATTGGGATCTGCAATATATAAGCATTAATCATACTTTAGTATCAGTTCATAACTCAGCGTGTTAACAGCCCCATATTACCAGCCAAAGTCATTATGTAATGGGTCACGGGATGAGGGAGAATATTAAATTTTAATGGGTTTTGCTCATGGAATCAGAATTTAATGGCACACCTTTCGTGTTCTTACAAAATTTTCAATTTCATAACGCAAGACCTCGTAAGATGTAATATCGGCATGTCAACATTTTGATAGTTACCTTAAAATTTTACTTTGGATGGAGAGTGGATTAGGATGTGTGAAATTTGCGCAAAGTACATGCAGACACCTTTGACCAGTAAGCTGGGCTCAGTATAGTCTTCACAGCTATACACAATACTAGAGCCTAAGATGAGGCGACAGCCCGGGTAGAATGAGGTTTGAACACCGAGGTATCAATACCCACTCTTTGCATTAGGTTCTTACGCCAGTCTGAAGAGGTACTCGAAACGACCTCTCTGTGGGTTCTGACTCTTCTAAGAAGGAGTTTGTTAAGTTCCCTCCATGTTTAGTGTAATCCCTCGTCCCAGCGCACGTTTTCTTCGCTTAGCTACACACACAATTCGAACTGCGGAAGCAGTATTAGCCGTATAGAGTACGTACGATGAGTGTAAGGCGGGTAATAATCACCACACATAGGTTTGCGTCATCTGGAAATAATTCCAAAATCGGGCCTCTCCCAATCTTTGATGTTTTGGTGGGCTTGAGCGGTTCGAACAATATCCTATCCCCCAGGTGTCTCATAACCTGTTGTCTGTATCTCTGATCTCCGATGATCTTGTTGCGGAAGTGCGGGCCATGAGTCCCACGATTTTCTCAGGTAGTGCCCTGCTTGTAAGAAACTCAACTGAATAAGATTGTTGTAGTTCCAATGGGTCTCTTTGTGCCACTAGTCTATAAAAGTTGTAACTGTCTCCAATTTTTGCAGGAAGGAGGTCTCGCCTGAGTAGTATATAAAGGGGATTTAGGGGGAGAAAACTCTGTTTGAACAATTTATTGAGGAGGTAACGAGGAGGTCACAAAGGTAAAGTTCACTATAGTTCCGACACTACCGGTCACGTGACAGGAATTGACCTCGGGGCATGTTTTCCTCCGCGGTGATGCGGTCCGGTGGTGATGCGGTCACGTCCTGTTCCGCGGACAGAAGGTAGTCCCTTGTCAAATGTCATACGCGGATGGTCGCTGCGTCTTAATCTTCGCGAATGAAGTTTCCCCACTTGCCATTTATGCTGGGCATAGTGCTGACGATATTATCTGGGACCCTGTTTGATGACGAGCATTCCATTGATGCTTTGGAAGGGCAGATAAAGGCTTATTGACATTTACATTCCCGGACAATGCCGGAGAAGACCGGACATTGCCGGACATTGCCGAAGAGTCCCGGACATTGTCGAACATTGCAGGCCATTTCCGAAGATTAAGACGCAGCGACCACCCGCGTATGGCCCTTGACAAGAATACATGCCCCGGGGTGACTTCCTGTCACGTGACCGGAAGATGCGGAACTATAGTGAACTTGACCTCTGGGACCTCCTCGTGGCCTCCTCAGTAAATTGTTCAAACAGAGTTATGTCCCTCTAAATATGACTCCAAATCCCCTTTATATACTACTCGCCTCTCTCTGGATTTCTGGGGAGGAGAAACAGTTCTATCTTGAGAACGTCTGGAAATACTTTGTTCATACCAATTGAGTTTGTCCAAGTGAGTTTCAGGACATCATCATTCTAAAATTTTAGGAAGCTGTCTGTGACAAATTTGTCCAGATTTTCTGGCAGAGTAACCATTCCCTTCTTATTGGCACTACTGGGGTCAACTCTGGTGTAGACGGATCCTTTAGGATTGTTACCATTAACAGCTTTTCCGTCGACCTTACGTTTCTTGGTTCTAGATCTAGCATTAAATTTTATGCTCGTAGTCTATACGTAGTCAGAATTGCCAAAATCACTGTCATCAGACGTGCTTTCGGAGCCAGAAGAATCATTGCTGAAGTTATCAGAGATGGAATTGTCACCATCTGATAACTCATCGAGTTATCGCCACTTGGTTTGCGTTTTGTATACCCTGAGCGGTCGCGTTGCTTGTTTGTTGCACCAGGATTTACAGTGTCGTTTTGACCTGCGGCCGGGTATATTTGTGGTCCTGAAGGTAATTCTTTATCCACTACAGTGTTTTCTGCCTTTATCGTTACCTTATCGTTCTCAAGGTTGTCATGGATGTTTCTGAGACTATATTTTCGCCACCGTATGGCATGAAGCCAATTTCGAGAATGGAGATCTGGGAAATGTTTCATTTCCGGTTTAATTTCAACATGACCTGAATATGAATATTTAATGAAGAATACCAATATTCAATCTTACGAGGTTTATGCCATATGAAACTGATATTTTCAGGCACCTTTTTGCAGGTTCCTTGACGATTTCAATAAGATTCTACAACTACTATTACTACTACTACTCACTGAAGGTTGCCTTTGTATAAAATCATCAATAATATATCACTGAACTGACTATAGTATGAATGGTTTATTTGTTTTTTATCATTTCACAGCTTCCATCAGCAATAGCATTGCCAATGGGTTTTTCACTTCTGGGAAGAAGGTTAACGGGGCTTGGAAGTGGACGGCCACAGGCGCAGCTATAGATTTCAGCCAACTAACGTGGGGGAGCGGTTATCCCAACGGTCACCGGGAATGCCTGAGTCTTTGGCCAGCAAGTCAATACGACCTGTCCAATCCCTTCTGTAGCAGTTACGCGAGGCAATTCATCTGTGAGATCTGAAGCTCTTTTGAGATTAAGGAGGTTCCAGATAGTTTGGAAATAAAATGTCATTTTTCTTATATCTCAACAAGAGGCAGCGCAAACCTTCAACATTTCAAATAAAGAATAAATTCCAGAGTTCACCAGGCTTATTTTTGCGTAATCGAGGAATTTATATCGTCTACTATAATGGTTCAACTACACACTAATATATACATATATATAGGACTAGATAGGAATTCTATGAAAATATGTCTCTATTCTCATAGAAAGGAAGTTTCTAATAAGTTAAAATGTCATTTTCTCCAAAATGTCGCAACAGGTTTCTGGAATAATGCTGAATCAGAAAATCGAATAAAAATCAGGGATCGCCGGGCTTCTCTTCAAGACAGTAGGATGCCAACATGAAAAACCATGATCATGAGGTCAAATTAACCTGATTTCGCTAAGTCACTTTGCCAGCGTTCCTTCCTCGAGTTTTATTGCCATTAAAATTTGGAAAACACATTATCCAATTCAAAAATTCTTCCACAACTGTTCTCACAAATGCTTATATTTCACTTTTCCATTAAATTTCCTCTAAATATCGTTGTTTTGGTACATGCGCAGGGACATGCGCAGTAGATGTAAAATTGGATTTGTCTGAACCTCCTTAATTAACACGTGTATACTTATCGAGAGTTGTGATTAAAAGCCATACTTAAGATGAATTTGAAGTTGTTTATTAATCTGTGAATCTGTTTTGAACACGACATACAAGTGATAGTATTATGAGATTAACGTGAATAGTGGAATGAGTTCGACTGAAAAACAAAGAATCCTGTAGCAGTCCCTATAAGATTTTGACCCAAAGCATATAGTAATCATTAGTAAAATCATATAGGATCGTTTTTGAAATCCTATAGGATTCGTCAGGGAATCCCATCGAATTCTTTGTAAAATCCTATAGGATTTGGAACAAAATATTCCGGGAGACCCAAAGGGATTTCACCAGCAGAAATCCTATAGAATTTTTGTTAGATGATGCAAGATTTACGAAACGGAAGATACCCGAGCAATAGATAGTTTTTTTGTATATATTATCACAGCTATATCAGATTACTACCATTTAAGGAGTTATTTTCCATGAAATATATAAGTTCGGATATAAAATGCAAAGGATAGGATAGGACCGTTCAAACTCCGTGAATGTGGTTATATTTCCTTTGCTGCGTCATTTATAGAGGGATTATCCAAAGCAAACAGCATCTATATTACGATCGTCTGGGCCGTCATTCATAATTCAGCTGTCGTTCATTAAAGAATATCCGCGTCCATAATCCAAAGACCTTTTCCATATTCCATATAGCAGCATTATCAAATTCATGCCAAGCGGCCAACAGTTTTCAATGATGTCGGCAAGACATCATGATGTTCCAAAAATATCAAATCCGTATGATTCTTAATCCATATGATACATTGTATTCGTTGTAAAGTCGTTATATAGCGTTTCGTGAGTGAGAGGAACCGGATTGAATTGATCATTTTTTTGCATAGTCGTATTCATAAGAGAAAATTCATTGTCTAACAAACAGGTGCACAATCCCGAAATTCCGATAGCATCGAAAGGTACATTGAGACGTGGCTCACAGCGGTTCATTCTTTCGCTATCGATTGTTGTGGATAGTGGATGATGGGTCTGCCTGGGTCAGTTGAGTTACCTCTGCTGTAGGGTACCTTGTACAGGGTGTGTGAGGGAGTGAACGAAGAACGATTGAGTGAATGATGTATTGGTCAGTGAGTTAGTCAAGCTTGAGTGAATGAGTGAGGTACGCGGGAATGGGTGAGCAACTGAGAGATTGGTCGTAAAAGGTCGTATGTGAAGTATTGGAATCTCAGCCTGTAGCTACCCTCTGAGCAGCCACCATGTTGAGCACGTGTACGTTCTATCAGAAGACACTCGATTTTGAAAACTCCGGACATGAGCTGGGTAGCGGCGTATACCAGAGCGATCGCTCAAAATAAACACAGGTTCGAACGCATCCTTGAGATCAAAAGCGCGTCCACAGTTAAACTATAAATAGCCTAGACGGCAGAATGTCGCACATTTCGCCATGAGCACTAGGGTATCCACGTTTAGATATTTAAACTGTGAACCCGACAACGAAGGCCTTATTGACCCAGCTCTACACCAATCGGGGACCACCGCTGACTCTCAGCACCAACGCATGCATTGCCATCTTGTCACGCTCATGGATGACATCCAGTGGGTGACCCGGGTATGTCTTGTGCTGCATAAGAAACAGATAACATAACAGGACTATTTTCGAACTGAAGTTGGCAAAATTATCGTGGCTAACAGAGGGGTAACTAGTGACATATGTGATGTTGTCGGTAGGGCATGATGGGTCTGTCTAGCCTCCCATTTGGATATGAAATGATTTTTTAGGGTACCTGGTACAGAGTGTTTGAGTGAGCGAAGAGCGAGCGATTGAGTTCGTGAGTGAAAAACGAGTGAGTGAATGATGTGGTAGCCAGTGAGTTAGTTAAACTTGAGTGAATGAGTGAAGTACGAGAGAATGGGTGAGCAATTGAGAGAGTGGTCAGATAAGGTCGTATGTGAAGCATTAGAATCTCAGCCTGTATCCACCCTCTGGGCAGGCACCATGTTGAGCACGTGTGCGTTCTATCAGAAGACACTCAATGTTGAAAACCCCGGACATGAGCTGGGTAGCGGCGTATGCCAGAGCGATCGCTCAAAATAAACACAGATTCGGACGCATCCTTATGATAAAAAAGCGCGTCCAGAGTTAAACTATAAATAGCCTAGACGGCACAATATCCCCCATTTCACCATGAACACTACGGTATCCACGTTTAGAAATTTAAGCTTTGAACCTGACAAGGAAGACATTATTGACGCCATTCGGGAACCACCGATGCCGCTCAGCACCAACGCATGCATTGCCATCTTGTCACCCTCATGGATGACATCCAGTGGGTGGCCCGGGTATGTATTGTGCTGCATAAGAAACATGTATTACCCGAAGAGGATACCCGTGCCCAGAATCTGTTGACCCTGCATTAGGCATTTCAGCCCTTCATGGAAAGACGGAGATGGATGGAGACGTGAAATTATACCTTAGCTTCTCTTCCAACTGACCCAGCTGTTTACGAAGTTTACCCCATAACTCAGATTAACAACTGATTAGCCGCATGAACTTCACGTCCATCAACGCTCAGTGACGTCTGTCAATGGTAACCTTAACACTCCTCAACGTTCGTTGACGCCCGTCTGAAATCGCAGCCCTAACCGAAAGACGTGTCAAGTCGACGATCACCAGTCAACATGGCTTATACTTGCTCTAAGTGCGGACAAACGTTCACCAGATACCACGAAATTATGAGTCACCAGAAAATGTTTGCATGGTCGGGATTTAGAATCCCCCATTCACAACCCTCATTCCCCCACCCACCACACCACAAAGATAACAGATTTGTTGTTTCTATATTACTCAGAGCATTCTCCAGGAATTTGAGCTGATAATGTGCCTTCACGTTTTGCACTGATGTGCCTCTCCCTCCCCCAAAACTAAATTTATTAAATGCAATGTAGATTTTTCAAAGGTATATCAGTCGATTAAACGCAAGATATAAAGTTGGTGAAAGAAGATGCCAGTGTACTGACAAGAAGTCATATGACTTGAGAGTCAAATACTCTGAGTGTATATCTAAAAACATCACCAAAAAACATGATCCATGTGATGATCTGTAACTCAGTCATGCTTTTATTGTAGCTGTTCATGTGAACATCTTGAATGTCATGACCACCATGCATCACAAGTTCATACTGCTTCTCTTCCGAGTTTCTCTAATATCAATACTTTTTGTGCGAACTCGAGCAAAAGTTACTATAGGCAAGTCTACATAATATGCAGACTTCTGTGGTAAGTGCGAGATAAAAGATGTTTTGTCCTTGTAGTTGCAATTATATCATACATCTATACTGTCCGCTTTATTCAGATTCAACGAAAAGGGGGAAAAATCGTTCACACCTTCATGTATGTAGTGATTCACTAAACTGAATATCCCCAAATTAGGAACCTTTAGTATCACAGAATTTTTTTTATCAATTCTTACCATGAACTTGTCCAAGTCTGTTCAATATTACCATGATATTACATTAACCAGGCGATTCAATCATGTGTAAACACAGTAATTTTCATACTGCACCTTTATATGCCGTCTTTCTTAAATAAGAAAAATCAACTATCCTGGATCGAATCTCTAACAAAATAATCATTACAATCATTCGTATTGCCTATGTTGAGAGAGAAAGCCGTTTCTGTTATTGTAGAGGAACAGGCCCAAATATTATCACCTTTACGGTATAGTTAGCATCCATATATAGTTTCTGTCAGATCTAACGAAGAAGGATATATAGCCACCATCCAAATATAGTTTCCGTCAGATATAACGAAGGAGAATATATAGTTAGCATACATAAATAGTTTCAGTCAGATCTAAAAGAGGAAGATATATAGTTACCATCCATATATAGTTTCCGTCA
Organism: Hanleya hanleyi; assembly: GCA_036873755.1. Taxonomy (NCBI): domain Eukaryota; kingdom Metazoa; phylum Mollusca; class Polyplacophora; order Lepidopleurida; family Hanleyidae; genus Hanleya; species Hanleya hanleyi. The sequence goes on along the minus strand of JAVTVY010048996.1, from coordinate 70,200 downwards.
GATCTAATGAAGGAGAAAACATAGTTACCATCCATATATGGTTTCAGGCCGATCTAAGGAAGGAGGATATATAGTTGCCATCCATATAATGTTTCAGTCAGAACTAACGATCTATAATTACCATCCATATATAGTTTGAGTAAGATCTAACGAAGAAGGATATATACCATCCATATATCTTTTCCGTCAGTTCTAACGAAGAAGGATATGAAGAATATATAGTTTCCATCCATATATAGTGTCCGTCAGGATATATAACTGTCATCCATATATAGTTTCAGGCCGATCTAAGGAAGGAGGATATATAGTTGCCATCCATATAATGTTTCAGTCAGAACTAACGATCTATAATTACCATCCATATATAGTTTGAGTAAGATCTAACGAAGAAGGATATATACCATCCATATATCTTTTCCGTCAGTTCTAACGAAGAAGGATATGAAGAATATATAGTTTCCATCCATATATAGTGTCCGTCAGATCTAACGAAGAAGTATATATAGCTACCATCCATATATAGTTTCCGTCAGATTTAACTAAGGAGTATATATAGTCACCATCTATATATAGTTCCGTCAGATCTAACGAAGAAGGATATAGTTACCATCCAAATATAGTTTAAGTCAGATCTAACGAAGCAGTATCGGTATATATAGTAACCATCCATATATAGTTTCACATCTATCCATAACGGCTTATCAAGAACGAGAGAGAGAGAGAGAGAGAATTAAAGTTTAATGTCGCGTTCAGCAATATTTCAGCTATAAAGCGACAAACAAAACTCCAAGCATTCCAACAAACACAAGTCAACAACCCAGCAATCCAGAAGAAACCAACACAACACACCAAAAAAACATTCACATACACTAAAACAAACTGATTTCTTTCAAATAACCTAAAATACAGTCTTCTTCTAAAGATAACTGCTTGATAAAAAGAATCTGTTAAAATCTGCACAGTCGATCAGAACATGTTTCACAGAGAGATCCTCCCGGCATGGAATACACCCTGGGGCCGCCTCCTTTTTTATTAGTAAATGTTCGTGAGATAATCGGGCATGGCCGATTCTGCTTCGCTTAAACACCAATGCATTTAGGCGTCACCCAATGCCAGGCTTATCAAGAAACGTGAACAAGATTCAGTTTGCTAGAGAAAATACTTGGTAATAATAGTCGCATGGGAAAATGAAGCTTATGGTGATCATACATGTCCGTTTGGATTCTTGGTGCAAAAAGTGCACGCGGACACTTCGTATAGACGACGGCTCCTTATAGCGTCTGTACCCATTTAACATATATATTATTGATGAGGAATCCAAGTCAATTTTCTGTAATCATTAATACCATCTAATGCCCGCAAGCTGACCAAACTGGCTGCTATGCTGTACAAACCTGTCAAATTATCCTGTCAACGTTAACAATATACTATAACCGTTACGAACAATCACATCCTGACCTTGTATATACAAGAAACACTTCGAATATTTGATTTAAAGCCATCTGAAATATTCCCCATTCTACGGTATGTTTGTCTAAGGAAGCTGGCTCACTCGGTATCAATCGATTCTACCGTTCAACATCTGTATATAATATGGAAAAAATGCGACGGAACAGATTAGTTGGTTAAATCTCTAAGGACACAGGTAACAAATCATTTCTACAGCGAAGTAAAGCAGACATGTTTTGGCAAGTTCTGTTTGTCATAGCTGCAGTAGCAGTGTCCAGCTCAGATGGATGCAGCAAGCTTTGTCCGTGTCAGAAAGAAATCGCGGCAATCTCGTCTCGTCTCGCCAATCGCGAGAGGACAGAGGAGACTCTGGTAGCTGACTTGGCCCAAAATCTTGGGAACATCAGCCAGGCTGTCGGAGATCTGTCCCAGGGTGTCGCTGAAGTCCGACAGCTGAAGGTGTCACTGGAACAACTGAACGAACGTGTGGAGGGAGTAGCAAGACATTGTAAGAATCATATTATTAAGTTTATTTCAAGGCAAATAAACAGGTTAACATTGCAACAAACGATGGTTCTGTTGTCTAGTCTTTCAAATAACCACCGGCTGAGTGCAAGGAGAAATAAATGTCTTCTCATATGTAACAGGGCTACACCACCAAGCGCCTCCACTCAAAGTTTCTCAAATTTGGCGATACATATCGCATGCTGATAGCAAAATACGAGCGTAGCGTGCAAGGTCTATGGCGTTACGTTTCGTAACTTGTGTCTAATTCCGCTTAAACCGGGGCTAAGGGCCGTATGAACCCATGTACTTCAAGATCCTCATGGTACTCATATGAACAGTCGCAATCAAAGCGTGACTGAGATACAACATTCTTTAGATGACGACTTTACAACGAATATTATGGATTAAGAATACTGATCAGCGATACGGATTTAATATTTTTGGAACATCATGATGTCTTGCCGGCATCATTGAAAACTGTTGACCGCTTCTCTCTTGCAGGAAACAAGCCTATGTTTATGTATACTATGATTGTCTTTTTGAATTTGATGCTAATACTGTTGTATGGAATATGGAATAGGTCTTTGGATTATGGACGCGGATATTCTCTAATGGACGACGGCTGAATTATGAATGACGGGCCAGACGCTTGTAATGCATTCTATCACATTGTACTGGTAAACTAGTTAATATTTATCTGGTTTCTGTACATATTTCGAATAATTACTCTGTATTTCTTATTTATAATCCTAGCAGATAGAAATAGCCTAAAATATGTTTTCACCAATACATAATATTGACTATTTGACTATGTTTCAGTGACCGGGCTACTGGCACAAGAAACAAATTGTACCGAAGAGGAAGTCGACACACAGCCACAAGAAAGTATGTTGCTAGTATCACCAAAGTGTTTGAAAATTCATGCACAATTTACGCAGCTACTTTGTAACATTGTTGAGTCTCGTCACTGAGTTTAAATGCTTAGAGAAGGGTACGTCAGAGCTGCAATACCTCATAAAGGCATAGAAATGGTCAATCCTCTTCTGAATGATGAGCAACTAAGTATATAAAGGAGAAAATATTGTTATATTCTTTATCAGATAATTACACTGGGGAAGTTTACATTCATTTTTGATTCACCAGGTCCCAAGCAATGTCCCTCTGGATGGGTGTCACACGGCGGCTCCTGCTATTACTTTCAACTCACCAAAATCAGCTTGACCTTCGTCACAGCCCAGCAGCAGTGTGACAACAAATATTCAGGAAGCAATCTGGTTGCCATAGAAACAAGAGACGAGTTCAACTTCCTCAAGGGATACCTGAATCAGAGACAGTGTAAGTATAATCCCCTGTTCTCCGTGTTTTGGAATGTAGATACATTCGGAGTGTAGATACATTCGGAATGTAGATACATTCGGATCAAGATTGCGTTTCATCAACATCTGTGGCTACCTGGGCACACATTTAAATTTCATTTCCGCACTACAAAATTACAAATCCTTAAATGTTATTTCGCAAATTTGGTATCTCGTTATCTTGCATCAAGATACACTCATATATGAGGAACGACCTTTAACCAGCTTCTTTACAGGCAATGAAATCAGTATAACTTGAGATTATTCCTAAATAGAATGTAGATACTTTGTAACAAGATGCAACTGCAATCGTATTGCAAGTTCATCTATTAATGGTTATAATACAAATATTCAGGTGATTGGTGGTACTATATTTACACAATATAAAACATAACCTTACAATATATAAGGTACAAATTGAGCTGTAGAGCCTTTGTCGTTCACACAATGCTACATTAATAGAGTCTCTAGGTAAATTATACTTTTCAAGTGTCACCGGTCAAATGCAAAAAATCATATATCTAAAGGGCAAATTGAGCTAGAATTGCTATATCCCACTATGCCGGCTGATGTGACTATTTAGATAAGATTCACATGGTACTGACCTTCACCTATTTCTGTAGGTCACAAACTAACGAACACAATCTCTAACGAGCTTTGATGCAATGATGCCTTCGATGCATGCTGATCGGATTGACCGTGACTTATTTGCAAATTGGCATATTATGACATTCATATTTACCTTGTGAAATATTCATATTTACCTTGAGAAATAAACATTGACAAAAGTGCAAAGTTATAATAGTGACATATATAGTTACTCTGTACAAATATAACCGTAAGGGCAGGTAATTTTCCGAATTACATTAACATTTACACGGTGGAATAAACAACTACAGATGTAGGAATTAATTACCATAATAGTGATAATTGCTCTGTACGAAAAAAACACCGTATATTGGCAGATAAGTTACCAAAATATAATAATTTACTCTGTGAAAGAAAAAGCTACGGAGGTAGATAAGTTACCATACTATAACATTTATATTCAAGAGTAACACAAAAGGCATGTAAGTTATCATAATTGGACAATTATAATTTCTCTGTAAAAAACAACTTCAGAGGCAGATATAAGTTTCCGTAATACGACAGTTATAATTGTCCATTATAAAAATAAACCAAGAGATGGGTTACCAGAGTATGGAAGTAATTACTCCGTTAAAGAAATATGCATGGAGTGATAATTGCATTTAAATTACGTTGCGGTGTTTTCCAAAATCCCGTCAACAGAGATTAAAGAACATTCTTTTGACTCACTGGACTTATAAGAAGATGGTTTATGAATTATAGTTAGCCTACCATCTTCGTGTCTCACAAATTATTGTCTTACCTTTCACGTTGTCGGTCCCTCTTCCCAGGTGAATCCATGAACTATTTTATGTAGGCTGTGCTGAAACTCTGTTGACGTATCGGTAAAGCAAAGAACAGGTACCTTAAAATCAGCAGTATGAAATTTTAGTAACCGGTATTCTCCCCATGTAATCAAGCTAAGCTTGGTTCAGCATTATAGTCGTCTTACTAATGCCACTAAGATTGGATGAATAGGCATCTCTTCCAAGTCTGAACAATATAAAAATACATAAAATAAACAACATGCACTTTCATGCACAACACTAAGAGATTCCATTTGGACACATGTTAAGGTCTAAATGCCATAAACATACGATCACAGTGTGTGGTTTTGGATTTACTGTGTATCGTAAACAATTGCCATCCCTTTCAGATTTGCTTTCCCCATCCCATGTATCGACAGTTTTACAACCTTCCAACAAAAAAGAGTCCCTGTGGGCGCTTTGATACCCTTTTTAATTTTTGTTTCATATGTCGCCCCCAGTGACTCCACATCTATGTTGACCAAATTTTCCGACCTTTATACCTAATCTGGCATTGAATGCACTTTTCACTTCCCATCTTCCCTCACGTCTAGGATACCCCTCTAATACTATCTTATCACATGGGGGTCCAAATTGACGAAAAATTCTTTATTACACATTGAACTTTAAAACTACATCGATTCTTTATCCAGGTGATTTGCTTCAGTGCAATAATTACAGGGGATTTCATAATAGTTTTCCAAGATATCTTTCAGTGACAAGAAATTACAAGCCTAGACTGAATAAAAACATAACATGTATCTTCTATCTGAAGTTGAGAACTTCTAATAATATGATTATTTCATTTGTTGTGTTTCTATCATTCTCATTGGCCGGGGGTCTGTTTGAAAGCCCATCACCCAATCAGAGATCCGCCTGACAGTCAAAGTTAACTGCAAGTTTGGAGCTTCAGACAAAACAAAACTGTTCAACTTCACACTCGCCAGAGCAACATGGCGTGTTTGTAACATCACATCACCCGCAAACGGAAAACTATTATGAAATCCCCTGTAACATTTGTGTCATATCAGCACTGTCGAGATTATCATTATCAGTTTAATAGGCCGCTTTCATAGAGAGTAAGTGAATATGATTTAACCTCGCTTTCAACTATATTTCAGTCATATCACGACGTTTGGGTCCTCTTCATTTTCACACACGGGAATCCCACGGATAGAGCCCTGTTCCTTTTTACACCCGCGTCCTGGGTGGGGGCCTATTCCTATTCACACTGGGAACCCCACGGATGCTCCAGTTAGTCGCCTCTTAAGATAAGCTGTCTGAGGTGCTGATGCCTATTCTAATCATGACTATGGGTGTGCACAACGACAACACAGGTCAACCTCGTAAGCCCCACGGGGTCCACTGTAATAGTTGATTTCTCCAGTTTTATAAATAGTTTATTTCTGGAAAAGTATTGACCACGGAGATTGGAAATTTGGCCTGGTTATTCTCAACTAGATGAGGAAATTTGCTGTGCCTAGAACTAGAAAAACCCCAAAATCATTTAATAAGTACTACTAAATTATAAATATGGATGTCGGGGCAATATTTCAAGCGGAACTCTGCTCAAAATAATTTGAGGAATTGATAAAACTAGCCATAGGAGATCAAGGTCCAGGCCAATACCAACGGCATACGCCCTAATACATTTCACATAGAAAAACCCACCTCAATTTCGCATAAATACTGGTCAACATCATAAAGTAGTGTTGATAAATGACGTTGATCAAGCACAACACCAACAAACACTGTCAGCTTTGAGTCAAATTCCATGCTGACCCAAACTTTTGTGGTCGTTTTGACCCAATTATTTTGCGTAGGTCATGTCTATACCGAATCCTTCTGACAGTGAATGATGGTGGTATCAGCCTACGTCAATGAGGGACTCAACCCCATATTCTGGTGTTGACTGATAAGTGCTAATACTGGCTTATCACCAAATAACAGTGTTGGCCAGCACCAATTGGTGATGCAGACATAAGGCGTAGGCTCTTACAAAACGCCATTTATTGGTGTTGTTATCAACATCATTTACTGAAACACATTCTTTGGTGTTAATCAGCACCATATGTTTGATTGATCAATTCTCGGATTTGGATAAAAGGCCGATTGCTCGGATAGACTCGGATAGTCTATCGGGCGGTATTCATTGGCAATATGGCGATCACGCAAAGCGTATTGATATGTTTAGGTAAAATCAAGAACATTTCAATTTGATTTGTCCCTCATTGATTTCAATGATATACTACTATTGCTACTGATGATTATTGCAGTTGTATTAAGTCGTCAACAACATATCACTAAACCGAAAATAGTATTTATTTGTATTATTCTTGTGTTACTCCACAGCTTCCATCAGCCATAGCATTACCAATGGGTTTTTCACCTCTGGGAAGAAGGTTAACGGGGCTTGGAAGTGGACGAACACAGGCGCAGCTATAGATTTCAGTCAACTACAGTGGGGGAGCGGTGAACCAAACGGTCAAGAGTGCCTGAGTCTTTGGCCATCATATCGATATGAAATGGCCGATACCGACTGTGGCAGTTATGAAAGGCAATTTGTCTGTGAGATCTGAAGCTCTTCTGGGCTCACGTGATACATGTATCATCGACTGAAGTTGTAATTAAAAGTCGTGCTACGATGAACTTGAAGCTTTTTTTTCCAGCCCTTAAATCTTACTTGATTGAAGTGATCTGATTATGAAAGGTGTAGTGGTACATTTTCGACTGAAATAAAAGTTTCTTTTTTTCTAAAAACAAATCCTATACGATCTGTTTGTAAAATCAAACAGGATCCGTCAGTCCTTCAAGAAATCGTTGTGGATCATTTAGAAAATCAAGTATGATTGGTACAAATTATCATAAAATAACCCATCAGATTTTAGCAGTAAAAATGCTATGAAATTTTGTTAATAGCGCATAGCTGATGCAAAATTTTAGAAAACTGAAGATTTCCGATTATGTATCTTGACTTTGTCATTGACTCGCCGCACTATAGAAGGGTCTGTTTAATTTGAAAAATGTACGTTATGATCTAAATCGAGAAGTTAGTGTAGGACCGTTCAAATCCAGTGAACGTGGATAGATATCCTTCAGGGCATCACCTATATATAGGTATTATCCAAAGCAGGAATCTCGTCTCTACATCTGTAACGTTTAGTGAATAAGAAGGAACGGATTTTGAAATAATCAGTTTATACATATATCTGTATATATGGTATCCATAAGAGAACAGATAAGCGGATTAACAATTAGTACCCATTGGAATACCTGCTGTGAGTGATTTACATGTATTCGACAAGTTAGAACCAAAGCCTAAACTAACCACAATCTGACTGAGTTTAACGCAACTGATAGGAATTGACAACAGGAATATGATTGTTTCTTTTTGACACCATTAACACTGTTCAAAGATAAAAGCGGCTGGAACAAAGGACTGGAAGAAATAATAAAAAAAGAATTTTTGAACTTGGAGTCCTTTTTATTTAATTGTTGCTTCTTTTTGTCTAGCAAATTCAATTTGGACGAACTCTAGCAAATGCTAGGTGAAAAGTTGGGGCCCTATGCATTCCCCATCCGATATATTGTTGTCCTAGCTGTCGTGGAAAAATATGGGCAAGAACAGCATTAATATAGACTGTCCGTTTTCTTAAGATCCAATGAAAAATATTTTCATTAACACTTTCATGAATATATGATTATCCAATACAAAGAGACCAATTGTATAGCTTTTTCTAGTCAATTTCACATTAATCTCCCAAGAAGAAGCAGCTTCAGTAAACAGAACATCCCCGAAATTAGAAACTTTACAGCGGTATAGAATAGTCTTGTGACTCCTAACCATAAACATGGCCAGATATAATTAATACCAATATGTTTAATATCGAGAAATCCCAATCAGAATTATTTTCATATTATCTCTGTATCTATATTCTTTCATAAAGAGAAATAAGTCACTCTCCAGAATCGTATCTCCAACAACGCCGTCATTGAAATTATTCCTCTTTTCATCAAGAGAAAATGATGTTTCTGTAGGTGAACAGGTCCAGATGTATGTTACAAGCGTCTGGCCCGACATTCAATATTCAGTCTTCAATATTCAGAATCTCTGCATCCATAATCCAAAGACCTATTTCATATAACAGCATTAGCACCAAATAAAAAAAAAACGAACAAAACAAAAACAACAACTATCATAGTATACATAAACATAGGCTAGTTTCCTGCAAGAGAGAAGCGGTCAACAGTTTTCAATGACATCATGATGATCCAAAAATCTCAAATCCGTATTGCTGATCAGTGTTCTTAATCCATATGATTTTCTTTTAGAGTCGTTCTCTGGAGAATGATGTATCTCAGTCACGGTTTGATTGTGTCTGTTCATATGAACACCATGAGGATCTTGAAGTAAATAGGTTCATACGGCTCCTAGCGTCGGGTTAAGCGGAATTTGACACAAGTTGCGAAACGTAAAGCCATAGATCTTCAACACTACCCTCGTAATTTGCTATCAGTATGCGACATGAATCGCCAAATTTGAGAAACATGGAGTGGAGGCACTTGGTGGCATAGTCCTGTTTTATAAGTTTCTGCAATAATGTTTTTTGACGTTGACGTAGTCACCGTTTACTATCCAATAATTTTCGCCGGAACTAATGAAGGAAGCCTGTGCACCAGTCACTTCTTTGTAAATATTACGGTCATCTGAAGCAAGGATATCGTCTATATACCGCTTGGTGAGTGGGAAGAAAAGGGCTCAAGGGTTTTCCATGTTCTTAAATACAGTCTACGTTTCGATAATTAACTCAAAATTTCTTCACAAGCGAATGGGCAAGTTAGAACCAAAGCCTAAACTAACCACAATCTGAATGAGTTTAAAGCAACTGATGCTTGTCGGTGGCGAGGAATTGACAACAGGGATATGATTTTTTCTTGTTGACACCATTAACATTGTTCAAAGATCAAAGCGGCTGGTAAAAGAACTTCAGTTGAGAAAAATTAAAAACGATAAGAAACAAAGGACTGGAAGAAATAATAAAAAAATATTTTTGAACATGGAGTCCTTTCTGTTTAATTTTCGCATCTTTTTATCTACCAAATTCAATTTGGACGAATTCTCGCAAATGCTAGGTGAAATGTCCCGGCCCTATGCATTCTCCATCCGATATGTTGTGAGAAGTAAATCGTTGTTGTCTTAGCTGTCGTGGAAAAATATGGGCAAGAACATCATTGATATAGACTGTCCGTTTTCTTAAGATCCAATGAAAAATATTTTCATTAACGCTTTCCTGAATATATGATTATCCAATACAAAGAGACCAATTGTATAGCTTTTTCTAGTCAATTTCACATTAATCTCCCAAGAAGAAGTAGCTTCAGCAAACAGAACATCCCCAAAATTAGAAACTTTACAGCGGTATAGAATAGTTTTTTGGTGAATCTTACCCATAAACTTGCCCAGATATAATTAATACCAATATGTTTAATATCGAGAAATCCCAATCAGAATATTCATATTATCTCTGTATCTATATTCTTTCATAAAGAGGAATAAATCACTCTGCAGAATCGTATGTCCAACAACACCGTCATTGAAATCATTCTTCTTTTCATCAAGAGAAAATGATGTTTCTGTAGGTGAACAGGTCCAGATGTATGTTACAAGCGCCTGGCCCGACATTCAATATTCAGTCTTCGTCCAATAAGGAATCTCTGCATCCATAATCCAAAGACCTATTTCATATAACAGCATTAGCATCAAATTAAAAAACAAAACAAAAAAGCAACAATCATAGTATACATAAACATAGGCTAGTTTCCTGTAAGAGAGAAGCGGTCAACAGTTTTCAATGACATCATGATGATCCAAAAATATCAAATCCGTATTGCTGATCAGTGTTCTTAATCCATATGATTTTCTTTTAGAGTCGTTCTCTGGAGAATGATGTATCTCAGTCACGGTTTGATTGCGTCTGTTCATATGAACACCATGAGGATCTTGAAGTAAATAGGTTCATACGGCTCCTAGCCGCGGGTTAAGCGGAATTTGACACAAGTTGCGAAACGTAAAGCCATAGCTCTTCAACACTACCCTCGTAATTTGCTATCAGTATGCGACATGAATCGCCAAATTTGAGAAACATGGAGTGGAGGAACTTGGTGGCATAGTCCTGTTTTATAAGTTTCTGCAATAATGTTTTTTGACGTTGACGTAGTCACCGTTTACTATCCAATAATTTTCGCCGGAACTAATGAAGGAAGCCTGTGCACCAGTCACTCCTTTGTAAATATTACGGTCATCTGAAGCAAGGATATCGTCTATATACCTCTTGGTGAGTGGGAAGAAAAGGGCTCAAGGGTTTTCCATGTTCTTAAATACAGTCTACGTTTCGATAATTAACTGAAAATTTCTTCACAAGCGAATGGGCAAGTTAGAACCAAAGCCTAAACTAACCACAATCTGAATGAGTTTAAAGCAACTGATGCTTGTCGGTGGCGAGGATTTGACAACAGGGATATGATTTTTTCTTGTTTACACCATTAACATTGTTCAAAGGTCAAAGCGGCTGGTAAAAGAACTTCAGTTGAGAAAAATTAAAAACGATAAGAAACAAAGGACTGGAAGAAATAATAAAAAAATATTTTTGAACATGGAGTCCTTTTTGTTTAATTTTCGCATCTTTTTATCTACCAAATTCAATTTGGACGAATTCTCGCAAATGCTAGGTGAAATGTCCCGGCCCTATGCATTCTCCATCCGATATATTGTGAGAAGTAAATCGTTGTTGTCTTAGCTGTCGTGGAAAAATATGGGCAAGAACATCATTTATATAGACTGTCCGTTTTCTTAAGATCCAATGAAAAATATTTTCATTAACACTTTCCTGAATATATGATTATCCAATACAAAGAGACCAATTGCATAGCTTTTTCTAGTCAATTTCACATTAATCTCCCAAGAAGAAGTAGCTTCAGCAAACAGAACATCCCCAAAATTAGAAACTTTACAGCGGTATAGAATAGTTTTTTGGTGAATCTTAATCATAAACTTGCCCAGATATAATTAATACCAATATGTTTAATATCGAGAAATCACAATCAGAATATTCATATTATCTCTGTATCTATATTCTTTCATAAAGAGGAATAAATCACTCTGCAGAATCGTATCTCCAACAACGCCGTCATTGAAATCATTCTTCTTTTCATCAAGAGAAAATGACGTTTCTGTAGGTGAACAGGTCCAGATGTATGTTACAAGCGTCTGGCCCGACATTCAATATTCAGTCTTCGTCCAATAAAGAATCTCTGCATCCATAATCCAAAGACCTATTTCATATAACAGCATTAGCATCAAATTAAAAAACAAAACAAAAAAGCAACAATCATAGTATACATAAACATAGGCTAGTTTCCTGTAAGAGAGAAGCGGTCAACAGTTTTCAATGACATCATGATGATCCAAAAATATCAAATCCGTATTGCTGATCAGTGTTCTTAATCCATATGATTTTCTTTTAGAGTCGTTCTCTGGAGAATGATGTATCTCAGTCACGGTTTGATTGCATCTGTTCATATGAACACCATGAGGATCTTGAAGTAAATAGGTTCATACGGCTCCTAGCCGCGGGTTAAGCGGAATTTGACACAAGTTGCGAAACGTAAAGCCATAGCTCTTCAACACTACCCTCGTAATTTGATATCAGTATGCGACATGAACCGCCAAATTTGAGAAACGTTGAGTGGAGGCGCTTGGTGGCATAGTCCTGTTTTATAAGTTTCTGCAATAATGTTTTGTGACGTTGACGTATCACCGTTTACTATCCAATAATTTTCGCCGGATCTAATGAAGGAAGCCTGTGCACCAGTCACTTCTTTTTAAATATTACGGTCATCTGAAGCAAGGATATCGTCTATATATCGCTTGGTGAGTGGCAAGAAAAGGGCCCAAGGGTTTTCCATGTTCTTAAATACAGTCTATATTTCGATAATTAACTCAAAATTTCTTCACAAGCGAATGGGCAAGTTAGAACCAAAGCCTAAACTGACCACAATCTGACTGAGTTTAAAGCAACTGATGCTTGTCAGTGGCGAAGAATTGACAACAGAAATATGACCTTTTCTTGTTGACAAGAAAATTCATTCAAGAAAAGTAATGACTCAACATCCGCGCAAGTTATTTTATTTCAAAATAGTATCAACTTAAACAAAACAAAACAAGAAATAAGCCGTTTACTTAAATTAGTATTCGATCGAATGAGCTGAATATCTCAATGCGAGATCACAATGAAACCAAAGGGGCTTTATGATATAGGGAAAACATTTCCTGTCATTTCTTCGTGTTGTGCGTAAAATACCAGGACGCTTTTCAGACAGGATGCTATACAAGCAAGCGCCTCCATTCCACAGTTTCTCAACTTATGAGGTGAGTTCAACACGCTGATAACAAAGTACGATAGTAGCGTGCAACATCTTTGGCGCTGCGTTTCGTAAATGTTTCTTAATTCTGTCTAACCCGGGGCTAGCGACCGTACGAACAACCTGTTATGTGAAACCTTCGTGATATTCATATGATGAAACGCAAGCAAAACGTGACCGAGATAAGATATAATACCCAAGAAAGCCGCTTCTCTCCCGCAAAAAAATAACTAGCTTGTGTTTTATACATATATATATAAAGTTACTTTATGCTGCGTGGAGTTTCGTGCAAATATAGTCTCATGAATTAGGTTCTTTGGACTTTGGACACGGAAATTCTTCAGGGACGACGGCTGGCTTATTTATTCTAATGTAATTGTATTGTAATGGTTTCAGAATATTCAAAGCAGGACGTATTAACATTTTCTAATAGAGCTGGACCCAACGTCCCACGTTCTGTACCAAAGGATGAAATGATTCTTTCAGACGTCTGTTCGAGGGACAAGTTTGTGAAATCAAACATGTTTGATTTTCTGAACATGTTTTCGTCCTCAAAACAGTTTTTGTCTTCAGTGTGTGGTGATCGCGAACATGTGTCCGTACATTTATCAACAGTTATCCAATCAACTGGCAGCTGTCGGTCATGTGACGAAGCTGCTCTTACATGACACAAGAAAATGGCAGACAAAACATGTTCTGCGTCTTTGTTCCAATGCAGCAAAATGTTCGTAGTGTGTATTGGACTAAATTTACCACGAACAAAAACACGAACAAACTGTTGTGTTCTAAAGCCCAACAGTTTGTTCGTGTTTTTGCTCGTCGTATAAACCTCACACTGCGAACATTTTCTCTTGCCCGCCAGTCTCCGCGATCAAGCAGCGATGATATTTTTTGTGTCATGCGGGAGCGGCTTCGTCACATGACCGACAGCTGCCAGTTGATTGGATAACTGTTGGTAAATGTTTGGACACATGTTCGAGATCACCACACACTGAAGACAAAAACTTGTTTCAGGGCAAAACATGTTCCCAATATCAAACAAGTTTGATCTCACGTACATTTGTTCTGAACAGATGTTTTCTGTTTCTGGGCACCTCACACTGCAGACAAAACATGTTCTGAACAGTGTTTTTGTTCTAATACAACAAAATGTTGGAAGTGTGAGTTGGGCTTTATACAACAAAATCTTTGTAGTGTGAGCTGGGCTTTATACAGCAAAATGTTGGTAGTGTGAGTTGGGCTTTATACAACAAAATGTTGGTAATGTGAGTTGGGCTTTATACAACAAAATGTTGGTAGTGTGAGTTGGGCTTTATACAACAAAATGTTGGTACTGTGAGTTGGGCTTTATACAACAAAATGTTGGTAGTGTGAGTTGGGCTGAAATGAAAATTACATTGCATAATAATCTTTATGTCGAAGAGAAGCTGTGTGGGCTATGGGAGGTAACTTTAGTCTGAAAGAAAAGTTAACTCTGATGTTGAACCACCTTTTCGTGCCCGGGTCATTTTTTCCAATCAACAGTCACCACGTCATATACCTACGTCAGGCATATGCACCTATTCGTATAACATGTGGTCTTTGCTGGGCGACTGTTGATGAGATATCATTGTTTTCACCATCTCGGCTGCCAATTTGTAACCCTTCTCCTTCCCTAGTACCACCCCAGTTGTATACTAACTGTTTTTATACAGTAAGCATTATAATATGGCATGGCTTATGCCTTGGTTGCAGCATTGGCGTACGACCAAAGACAGATCATTATTGTTAATAAAATGAGAACTAATATTTGTCTAATGTTTAAGATTTGAGGAAGGGTTTACAATCAAAGATAGATCTCCAGCTGTAATAGATCAAATTCTATCCCACTATAGTTTCAATCTGATCATTGTAGTAAACTCTTGGGCAGGTTTACATCTTGCGTGACGTCATTGTCCCGTTGTAGAATAATACATATATGCCTGCTCTCGGATATGGCATCTTCATTTTATCCAGCCAATTTCTACGTTCCCACTAGGTTCGAAGTGGGAACGTAGAAATTGGCTGGATAAAATGAAGATGGGATATGGTTACACTGAAGGTTACGAGGCCCGGTATTTTTCATTCTGTCCCTTCCACTTTGCTTCCTTCAGTTTATAACAGAAAGGCTACACATCCATCGATTATAACTTGACATATAATTCTCGTCAGAGAGAATGTGTATACCGTACTAATTTTATTATTGATATCGCCTTTCTATATTAATACATCGTCATTTGGGTTAAATGACCTATTCACAAAAAATGTATGATTTTGTGTCTATTCATCGTTAGCAAACGAGCCAAGCTTATATCTTGAGCAATATTTTAATATTCTGTTGCGCGTTTGTCGATATAAATTATAGCTATGAGAGTCCATTCAATGTTGTGGTGGGGATCGACGTTGTTTATTCTCCCAATCCTACACTCTGCCTACCAGAGCCCGTCTTGACAAGGTTTATGTGATAATGATATGTTTCAGACTGCCTTTTAACTTCAGAAGTGTAACTTTTGCGTCACAATAATCGATAATACAACCGCACTTCATCGACATTGGAATAAACGCATAGAGAGACCTTCAAGTTTAGGCGTTTTCAATAACTTTAAAAGAATAAATTTTAATTTGATAGTCTACATTTTCAAAGTTAGTTCTCTTTACTCGTACCATGCCACGCGAACAGATTTGTATTGGCCATGTGTTGTGGAATACCGAAAATAACATTTACCTGCACCAACAAACTATAAGACCATTCTCAATACATTCTAAATGCCAGTGTTTGTCTTCACAAAGCAGGGCGTGCGTTTCCAGGGCGATAGAAAGGTTGCCTCGATCTGGTCGGGGTTTTTTCTGTTTTGACATTTACTACATGGTAGGTAGATTCAGCAACAAAACCAAAAGTTACACTCCTCTTCGATTCGACTATTTGTTAAGATTAAAATTCACCACAAATCACACCAAACATGACATTAACGTATATTCGTACCAATTGTGAACGTTTTTTATGCTCGAGGCGCCTGTTGCATCCTTCACAAAGAAACACGTGTGTTTCGAAGGCGTCATAGAAAGACAGCATGATTTTTGGTCGATTTTCTACTGTGATTATTCGCGTGATCTACTGGTTCGACCAAGAATAATGAAACAACTTTAGTTCTCCGACATTTGATTTTGCTTTCGTCTACACTTATTTTGAAGGTCAACATTTTATTATCCACACCATCTACAATGCATCTGTTGCAGCTAAATACCTATAAATATGAGGACCCCCTCTCGTGGTTATCTTTGTGAATCCAGGTCTTCAAGAACATATCGAATTCTGGTTTCTTCCATTTTGCGAGCACGATGTTAGCTTTGTTGGTTGTCTTTGGCCTTCTCGTGTCCCAGTATAGTTGTGTGAAAACATGCCCCAAAAGGTGCAGAACCCCGATCAAGGCCTTGAGAGAGAGAGTAACGGAGCTGGAGCAAGCCGGGATCGCCATCGGAGAAACGGTCCAGACTGTCGAGGGAAATGTGCAGGCCATCGAACAAAACCTCCAAGCTGAAGAACAATCTATCCAGGCCGTCGAACAAAAGGTCCATGCTGTCGAACAGACAGTCCAGGTCATAAATGAGAAGGTTCAGGATGGCCAACAAAAGGTACAAGCTGTTGAGCAAAATGTTCAGGACGTGAAAGAAACCGTCCAAGCCGTCAAGCAGAATCTCCAGTCAGTCGAACAGAATGTCCGGAACGTAGATCAAACAGTCCAGGCGGTCGATCGAAAGGTCCAAGCCGGCGATCAAAAAGTCCAGTCCGTCGAACAAGCGGTCCAGGTCGTCGATCAAGAGATCCAGGTTGTCAATCAAAAGATACAGATCGGTGAACAGAAGGCACAGGCCGTCGAACAGAATGTCCAGGCTGTCGAACGAGCTGTCCAGGCTGTCAAAGAAACTGTCCAGATCGTCGATGGAAAGGTCCAGGCCTGTGTACAAAAGGTCCAAGGCGTTGATCAACAGGTTCAGGTCGTAAAAGCCACCGTGCAGGCTTTAAAAGAAGCATTTGAGGCACCAGGTATGTGATTTCCTATTTGCAGTCGTTGTTGCGCTTACAATACAATATACCGGATCTTGACGGCATCTCGTGTGATCAAATTTGGAATCGTTTTTTGTCACTTAGAATACAGCCGTTATCCGAGGAAAGTCAACATTGCCCCACACAATACATCGGCGCACAAACCATGCCACATCAAACGAGTACGGCCCACTGTCGCAGCCTTGTAACGGCACTACAATGTGAATTAAGTAGAGATTCCATTCCTCTGTCCGTCTGTTTTCCGCGCTATAAAGAGTCTGACGGAATCGACTTTGTGGTCATATCTAGTCAAGTTACTAAAGATCGCAAAGAAAGTTGGGATATTCTCCATTCTAAGACGGGCAATTCTTAAGCTAGTATCTCTACGCAAAGTCATAATTCTAACTTGGGTTGCAACACACCATTCCCATTAAAGCGATGAAAACTCAGTCGAGCTCCTTATATCCCCACTACCCATGCTGTCTACCAACCCTCCTCGAAGGGCAGGCTGGCACTAAATAACCATGGTATCAATAGCATAAATCGGTATATTAAATAATCCGGCCTGATCGACAAAAAATAAAATGCTCGAAATGTCGCTACGTTATCTCAGGTGTTTCGCGTATAATAGACCGAATAACCTAGGAAATCTGGTCAGATAAATGTTTGCGTGAATAGCAAATTTCTAGCTAGTTACCACACCGATTGGGGCCCATAACAGATTTTGATGCAGAGACAATTATTATGAGACTGTTTACGTTCATGTCTTGTCAATCTTCTGTAATGCGTTCGCACGGGTGAAAAAACTGTCCGGAGAATCAACCGCTTCAAGCGAATTGAGTAGTCAACGTTAGGGGATCACTGAACTTGACCTTAAAGCGCGCTTCATCACAGATAATGCACAGTGTGGTAATTTTGCGCGCCTTAGCTGTTTTGCGCCCTGCAACCAATGGATAAGGTATATGACAGATGTGTGTCGCGCGGTTTCGGTCACTCACACGACGACGACATTTCTTGCCCATGGCAATGTCCACGATATTGCCGGGAACATTTGCCCTCTTATCTATCTTTTCTTTTGCTCACACAACTTCAACTTCTGGCTAGATTTTTCTCTGTGTCCTAAACTCAACGCAGCAAATCAAAGTGGAACAGTGATTAAGGTCACTGTATCTGGTCGAAGCTTCAAAATCTCGATTTTTTTTGTCTTATATCAGAGTACACAGTCAAACCTACAAGTTGGAGGAATAAGAAATTGTGAAAATTGGTGCATTGTAGTAAAAAAAAAACATGACAAGGGATTAGTGTGGCTCAAGCGATCGAACACAGTGCTGATTGATTTTTGGCCGTTTTCTCCGTTTAGTTTTTCGCCCAAAATTGGGTTTTCCCGTTCTAATTTGATGTACAAACATGAACTTTGGACACAATATTCCAATCATGTAGATCTTCAAAAGGTTGCCTCAAATTTTATAAGTTTGGCCTTGTTCATGAATTATTTCTGATTTAGTGGAGAGGGGTTGAGTTTTGTAGATTTTTTTTTTATTTTTCAACTTTGCACGACGAAAAAATATCTTGTATGCCCTAACTAAAAAAACTCAGGCAGCCTATTTTAATTGAAATCGTAAAGTTCAATATTCCAAAAAGCAAGTTTGTTTGATGAAAACTGATAGAGTTATTAGCGTGTGATTTTGAGGACTATACTTTTCTAAATGATATCATTTATCTTTAAATAAATCGATTTTTGTAATACATCCGAGAAAGATATTTACTTATCTAAATTCCTTGAATCAAGTGCTTTTACTAAATGATTAGTTTGTATGGATACAAAAAAGCACTGCCTCGTAATTTAGCAAAATTGTTATACGTACACGTACTGGACCCGATACAGTAACCTTAATATACCGCCGAAGGTAGGAAACATATTACTGATTGTTTTTGCAGGTTTGAGTTACACACGATTCTAACTATCTTTGTGAACAAGCGATCGGAATAGAGTTTTAGTTGCGGTAGCCATTCCCACCCCTGACATTTAAAACTTTGGACATACGAATTCTGGTATACAATTTCGGATATACGACGTCCCTGGAATGCTACTCCACTCCACTAGTAGGTTTTTGGTCAAAAGCCCTCGATAAGTTGCTTTGTGCTACGGCGTTAATTTTTACATTCTTTTGTTTTCAATCATGTCTCGGGGCATAGCATACCTTAAATGATAACATGTCATGCTCCGAACCCGAAACATTCTATTACAACTCTTGTCGTATAACAAACAGTTTTGTTTCTCTAACACTTAACATTAGTCAAATTCAAAGGTTGGTAACGCTTTGTCAAAGGTGGGGAAGGGGGGATTCGGCTTAATGTCACACTCACTGTCGTGGCTTAATGTCACACTCAAGGTCGTCTTCAACTATTCACATCTGCGGTTAATCACCAAATATGAGGGGAAATCAGCACGAAGGATCCAAAAGTGCAGATACGATTCAGGTCCTATCTCACTTGCTTACAAATTGGCGGAGAGGGAGGGCAGGGGGGTGGGGGGGGGAGAGGTTATATCTGCCCTATGGCAGAATTCGGCGTATTGGTGAGGGGTGATGAGGCGGGGTGAGTAGGGGTGGGGGGACGTTACCATGCCGCTTTTCGTTGCAGCCCATCGTGCCATTGAGGCTTTCTGAATTTATTTTATCAGTCTGAGCTAGGTTTATCTTACGCCTATTATCATAATCCTAGGCCGGTACATATTGTTCAGAATTTTGGTTTTTCCAAAGCGTAGTTTGGTATCTCAAGGCGATTCAGTGTCTATACTTATCTCGAACACACACACGCACAGTTATAAAAACACAAATGGATTAAGTGTAATTGCCACAAGTAATGTTGGATTGGAGTTATTAATATTATGAGAGGCCTTTAGGTATTTAGAAAAGAAAAGTCCAATCTAATTAAAAACTACCCTGATTATCAAATGGTAAAAGTTTTCTAGAGAACGGTTTACGCCATGAAAACATACGCAACGAAGACATACAGCACAGGATATGGGAATTAATAGCCCCGTCCACCGGGCGACGAGTGCGATCTCATACACAGGTTATATTCACAGGCGGTGGCTTTGAGGGAAGATTGGTAATTGTCATAAAAGTTCATAAAGGACCCACGGGCGTATACTAGTTATATTCACAGACATATAATAGGTCTATAACAATTTCTTTATTTCATTCATTACAATGAAACATTGTCGTCATTTCCTGTTAATAAAACTTGATATGATTGAACAATATCAGACAAGTTAGCGCCATATATTACACCATCCTTCGCAGTCGCCCCTGGAGATAGACCAGCCCTGTCGCCGTTAATTTGACGATGATGGCGGCGTATTTGACAGCCAAATTTCATTGGTCGTTGAAATAACGAAACGCGCCCTTGTCGGTTTTCTTTCGATTCTTTAACTAAATCTGATCTCCTAACTATCTCAGGGCGGTTGGTGACCCTCTACCACAAAAATAACTCTTTATCGCTACAGTCACCTCATGTTTGTTCAATGAACATGAGATGACATGACATAGACTGATCGAACGCTGGCCATAGATTCAAGATTCGCGATTTTATTGTACGAAACACTCATCAGGGTAGAGTACAAAAATGAGAACAAGAAACATCCAACAAACAGAATTAGCATTAGATCTACAAGAATGTGGTGGGTTCAATTTCTGTCGACTCTCAGGCTCTTGGAAAACCAAAAATGTACTGTTTTACATATTATGTGGGAGTGACAGCATCAGCAATGAAATGATTACCGCAGCATATTCATACCTTAAGGATCAGCTGCTTTGTTTATTTAACAAAATCTTGTCAAATGGTCACTTTCCGAAAATATGAGCAACTGGAATTATTGTCTCTATACATAAGAGCGGAAGCACCCTTGATCCAAATAATTACAGGGGAATAACCTTGAACAGTTGTATAAGCTAACTATTCTGCTCTATTATTAATAACAGAATAGTTGACTTCACTGACAGCCAAGGGATAATATCCAAATCCCAGCTGGGCTTCAAAAAGGGCAGCAGGACTGCTGATCATATATTTGTGATGAAAACCCTGATAGACAAGTATGCCCGCCAAAAGAAGACTTTGTAGACTTCAATAAAGCTTTTCATTCAGCATGAGGGTCTTTTCCTGAAGCTACAAAGAGCTGGGATATCTGGTAATATTTACAACAGTATTAAGAGCATGTATCTCCACAGCCGGTCTCGTGTTAAGACATCAGCATGTATGAGCAATTGGTTCCCCGTTACTAGGGGCGTATTCCAAGGAAATGTATTAAGTCCTATTTTATTTAATATATAAATAAATGATCTGTTGACGCAAGCTGACAGCCCAAGTGGAATTTCTCCATGTGTGTGGAATACTTATGCTCCGAATTTGGTATATGCTGATGATATTGTATTGCTCTCACTAAATAGTGATGATTTACAACAAAAACTTGATAATCTTGGTGAATTTATATCCGACTGGGGTCTATCAGTCAATGCCAAAAAAAAAAAAAAAAAAAAAATTGTCAGTTTTGGCTGTAATAAGAGTAGTAACGAGAAATTCCATATCGACTGTCACCAGATTGAATGTGTTAATAAATACAAATATCTTGGTATTATATTACACAGTAATGGCCAATTCAACTGTGCCACTGAAAATCTATGAGAAATGCTTTTAACCCTACAGAACTAAATATCACTTTAGCTGGTAAATTATTTGATTGCCTTATCCAGCCTATACTATATCCATAAATCTGCACATCTGAACGTTATAGAGAGACTGTTGGACAGGGTCAATGCAAGTGAATCGGTCCATTACCGGTACTGTAAAAGAGTTCTTGGCGTACAATCTAAATTGGTAAATTTTGCTGTATTGGGCGAATTAGGGAGATATCCTGTTAAGCTTTTTGCCATTTTCGGAGGAGAAACAACTATCCCTACTTCCGGGATTTTGACGAAATTTGCCATGCTTGCGGGTCGAGCAACTTTATCTTCCGGGTAAAATGGCCGATTCTAACAGACGGAGGTAAATCTTCCGACAATTCAGACAAACCGTCTAAGTAAGTAGTAGATATAAAGCTACCAGTTGGTGATAGAGATTCTTATGAACCTACAGAGGTTAAGAACGAGCTGTATTGTTGTCTGGATGTTTCTCTATAATCTTCACAAAACAGGCAGTCAATTGTGCAAGCGAACATTTGTCAAAACCACTGGAGTTAATTCCACGCCAATTTGTCTTCAATCTTCGGTTATATGACGGATCGTCCACTGTATAGCAGGGTAGACCCATTGGTGCTTGAATTATATGCTACCGAACGTTTTTTTCGACGTACATTTCATTAATCTGCACTTTTGGTGATATTATTCAGTCTTCCGGGTGCACTTACTCATGCTTCCGGGTAATACATTTGAAATATAATATACAAGGGAGTGCACTTTCTACCTAGAAAGTTAAAAGATTATACAAACGATAACCCTACCGTGCCTGGGGGCATTATGCCTCCCCTACCAAACTTTGTATTTGATTCCCAAATCTCCGTCAGGAAGATGATACAACGTAAAAAACGGAAGTTAAAACTAAAAGTTAGCTCCCCTAGCGGAGAGTTGTCCGCCCCTAGGAGAGCTCTCCCATCTATCCCAGCGGCATTACTATAAAGGCTCTGCTCAAATCATTCTAGTCCTCTTTTCTCTGTTGTACCTCGACCAGTGCACATCAAGGAAGTGTTTATACAACCTGGGTTGTTGTTGTTTGTATTGACTTGTGTTTCTTTCTTGTCGGAAATTCTTTCATTATTGTCGGAAATTCTTTCATTAGTTATGTCTGAGATTCCGATTTCTAATGCATGTAGTTCGTGTGGGCAATTTTGGTCCAGTTTGGACGCCCACACGGTTTGTTTTACTTGTAAAGAGTTGTGTTATCGGCGTAGTACTTGCGCCGAGTGTGTATTATGGGACCCGTTAGCTTGGAAAAATTATGCCCAAGCTAGACGGGCTTACCTTTTGCAGGCATCTGACGACCCGTCTCTTGTAAATGACATGAAAACTAACGAAGATATCGTTGGAATTGGATTAAATGTTTCCCATGGTCTTAGTAATCAGACCTCGCCCGCTTCTGTTAATATACCACCAAGCGGGACAGTTCTACGTCTAGATAAATCACAAATTTTAGACAGCTTAGCGTGTACAGGTATGGCAATGTCTGGAGTTGCAGCCAAACCGGTTCCTTTGTCTAGTTCAACAAAGACTTCTCGCCCCAAACCTACCGTGCCTGAGCCGTCCATTGTTCTCGTCGGACAAAAGAATGCAGTGGGGTCGCATATTATCTCGACCTCTCCATTGTCTATTGGTTTATCACACTCCGTTACCTCTAAACGAAATAAACGTCGTCGTGTGTCGGCTTCTCCTTTGCGGGTTAAATCAAAACGCAGTTCTAAATCCGTTTCTCGTTCTATGGTGGGTCGTTCGGACCTACCTTTGAGTGTTCAAATTGCTGACTGGGGGTCTCCGACTATTGCGGATGCTGATTCTTCACATCGTCGGTACCATGCTTCTACTCGACGCTCACGTACACCACAAAGCCGTTCACGTTCTCGTTCCCCGGTTCGGGTTGTTGTTTCACCGCGACGTTCTATTACACCACATCGCTTGTATTCACATGTGCGTCGTTCTCATTCGCCTGTACGACGATCTCGTTCTCCGGTTCGTAGTTCTCGTCCACCGGGTGATTCTAGTACTACATTTCGGCTTCCCCGTTCTTCGGTTCGCCGTTCTCGTACTTCAATTCTACATTCTCCTGCGTCTCCACGCCGTTTGCCACGGCTTTCGGTATCGCCTTCTGATCTAGATCGCCACGTTCATCTATCGCAGACTCCGTTTCTTGATCATGCGGTCGTCCACGATTTGCCTACTTCTCGCCGAAGTCATATCACTCGTCCGCCTATGCCGGTTTCGTCGAGTTCAGATGATGATTCTGATGATTCCGCCTCTTCAAAAGAAAAGCCGGAACTTGCGCCAAAGATGGATTTTTCAGATAAAATGGATGCGCTTTTATCGTTGCTACCGGATATGCCGCGTGCTTCGATTGTTCAGCCGTCACGTATAGAAGGTCGGACGGCGGCTTCATCGGCCTTTACGTCTTCGGCGTCTGCATCTCGTCCTTCGTGTGCGCCGTCACCAGCATGGAAGGATGATTTAGTGAAGTTTGATCGACAATTACAGGACGACAACAAGTTGCGCAAACCTCGTTTTCGATTTCATTTTGACATTCATGATAACGTGTTGCCCGACAACCCACCCAAACGAGATCGGGATTTGAGTCACATTTCTAAGGTGGCTAGGTTGGCTCCTTTATCGGTCGCTCTCAAAGTTATGGAGAATAATTTGGAAATGTTGCAAGAAATACAACGTGCTTCATCTACCGCAGATTGGTTTCTGTTAGCGGCTTCTCGAATTGCTTTAGATCCTACATCACTTCGAGACGATGGGTCGGCTTATTTATCTCCGGGTCGCGTGGCTTATTTGCGTGGTTTTATGGACACGCTCGTTCACGCTAACCGTCGAGTCATCGAAGCTGGTTCGTATTCTTATGTTTCACTTGTTCAAGCGCAACGGGATTCCTTACTTAAGGTGGTCAAACCGGATGTCCCTTATTTGGTTAAGGATCAATTGCTTCATCAACCATTGGCATCCAAGTTCATCTTCAACAATGCTATTGAGTCTGTTATGCCCTCGGTTCGTGAAGAACGGACATCTCGCTTGATTGCTTCTGTAGCTCGTCGTCCGGGCGTCGCCGCGGATCGTAAACCGAGACGAGGTCGTACTTCCTCTACCACTACCACCCAACAGGAGGGGGCCCCTCGGAGTAATTTTCGTGGCATTGTCAAACCTCCACGAGGCCGTGGTCGCCGTTCCTTTCGTGGAAAATCTTCCAAACGAAGTGGACATTCCAACAAATGAATAAAGCCGAAGATTTTCAACTTCCTGCTTTCCGCTCATTTACTCATCAGGTCGTGGGCGGGCGTCTACAAGTCTTCTACGAGAATTGGTAGATCATCACCGACGACGCCTGGATTATAAGAGTTTTAAAGGAGGGCTTCCTATTCAATTTTCAGTCACTGCCCAAACTCATCGCTTGGCCTCGTTCCTCTCGTCTGCCAGTTCCTGCAGGTCACTTACAGACGCTGCTATCTTCGGTCACCACGCTCATCGACAAGGGAGCAGTAAGGGAATTACCACGGACCGAAGACAGTGTAGGTTTTTACAGCCACGTGTTTCTGGTACCAAAGAAGGACTCAGACCAGATGCGAATGGTGATCGACCTAAAGGTTTTGAACAAGCTTCATCTCATCACTCCACCTCATTTCAAGATGCCTTCTGTGTCATCGATTCGGGCCCGCGTACATCTCCAGGATTGGTTGGCCTCAGTCGATCTCCAGGACGCGTATCTTCATATACCAATTCATCCACGTCATCGCCGTTACCTACGCTTCATGATCAACGATCGCCGCTTCGAATGGCAGGTTCTTCCTTTCGGTGTCAACATCGCCCCTTGGTTGTTTACCCGGATCACTACACCGGTTATGGCCTTTCTTCACTTACGAGGGATTCAAATCGAGGTCTATATCGACGACATACTCCTGTGGGCGGCGGACGAGTCTCTCCTCAACGCCCAGGTCCGGTTCACGCTACTGGTGTTACGGCACCTAGGTTTCATCCCTCATCCTCTCAAGTCAGAGTTAGTCCCGGCGCAGGTGCGCCGATACATTGGAGCGATATTCGATACTCGGTTACAACTGGTGTACCCTCCGGAGGATCGTTGGGACAAAATTCAACTGCTGGTTCGAAAGTTTTTGTCATCAACGTCACAGACACGGCAGCGGTGGCAAAGTCTGGTGGGTTTGCTTACTTCCACACAGGGCCTTACTCATTACGGCCGACTCCAAGTTCGGCCTCTACAGTATCATCTGTTTCCTTTCCTACAGACGCCTTCCCTAAATCCTGCGGTGCCGGTATTGACGTCTCTACATCCACATCTGATTTGGTGGCTCTCTCGCCACAACGTCATGCAGGGAGTACCATTCCGTTTTCCGGTTCCGGTTCACCATCTTTACACCGATGCTTCGGAGACCGGCTGGGGAGCCCATCTGGATGACTTGGAAGTGTCCGGCAGATGGTCAACATTGGATGCCAGACTTCACATCAACCTTCTGGAGATGAAGGCAGTCATCCTAGCGGTTCAACATTGGAGTCAACGTCTCACGAACTCGTCTCTTCTCATCGCGACGGACAACTCCACGGTCATTGCCCACATCAACAAGATGGGTACCACCCGATCGCTATCAACGTTTCGTCTGGTGTGGGATCTGTACGACTGGGCTCGCCTTCTTCATTGTTATATCCATGCTCGCCATGTTCCCGGTCGTCTCAATGTCTTAGCGGACAGCCTGTCTCGGCCAGACACCGTTCTTCAGACAGAGTGGCAACTTCATCGGGAGGTGTTCCGGCAGTTTTGCAGCATTTGGGAGTCACCTTTGATCGATCTGTTTGCGACGAGGAACAATGCCCAGCTAGCCCTGTTCGTCAGTCCAATTCTGGATCCTCGAGCCTTCGCCATCGATGCTCTGTCTATCAACTGGGACAACTTCCTAGCTTATGCCTTCCCACCGATGGCCCTGATTCTGGAAGTTCTTCAAAAGATTTCTCGACACGACTGCATTATTCTGCTCGTAGTGCCGTGGTGGCCTCGTCGACAGTGGTTCCCGATTCTGGTCCCGCTCCTCACTGCTCCACCACGTTGTCTCCCAGTTTGGCCCAGCCTGTTATGTCAACCGCACGGGATTCTCCATCACAACCCGCGGTGGCTCAACCTACATGTCTGCAGACTATCCAGAATGCACTCTCACTCCAAGGATTTTCAGCAGAGGTTGCACGGACGATGGTTTCAGCCAACCGATCCTCCACATCGCAGCTCTATCAGGCGAAATGGGCCTATTTCGTCTCCTGGTGCCGAGAACATGATGCCGATCCCGACTCTGCCTCTGTTTCCCTAGTAGCTGACTTCCTCCTTCACCTTCACCGTGATAAGAAGTTTCAAATCGGCACCATTGAAGGGTATCGATCTGCTCTGGCTAGGGTGTTACGGCTTACCTCGGGTACTGACATTAGCCTTAACGATAATATCTCTGCGCTAATTCGCGCCTTCGCATTACAGTCGCGTCGTACTCGCCAACTGTTACCGAAATGGGATATCGGTGTGGTTCTGTGTGCTCTGATTCAACCACTTTTTGAACCCTTAGAGTCCGCGTCTATAAAAGCTGTGTCTTATAAGACGGCCTTCTTGGCGGCGTTTGCTTTGGCGTCCAGAGTGTCTGAACTTCATGCTCTTGAAAGATCTTCTATGACCTGGACAGCGGATTGGTCTT
Source organism: Hanleya hanleyi (assembly GCA_036873755.1). Classification (NCBI taxonomy): domain Eukaryota; kingdom Metazoa; phylum Mollusca; class Polyplacophora; order Lepidopleurida; family Hanleyidae; genus Hanleya; species Hanleya hanleyi. The sequence goes on along the minus strand of JAVTVY010048996.1, from coordinate 42,531 downwards.
GCATTTCTTTTCGGCCCATTCCTGAATTTATCGCCAAAAATGAGTCTGTTCGTTCAGGTCCGTGCGCTCAACGTTCGTACTCCATTCCTGCGTTGTCAGACTTTGTACATGGCCTCGAGGACGATCTTCTGCTATGTCCCGTTCGAGCCATTCGCCACTATCTTACTCGTACCGATTCCGTTCGCGGCTCTCGGCGCCTGTTATTTCTGTCTCTTCGCCCGTCTGCGAGGCGTGACATTACAAAAAATACCATTGCCGCATGGCTGAAGAAAACCATTAAGTGGTCTTATCAACTGGCCATTGACGCCCCTCCGCTGTTGTCTACCGCTTCTTCCCATGAGATTCGAGCCATAGCTACGTCATGGCCTTTATGGAAGAACTTGTCCCTCCATGACATTGTCCAGTCTTGTGCCTGGACGGCGAACTCCACGTTCACCAATTTCTATCTGAGAGATATGTCAGTCCAATCAGATAGTGTGACCACGCTTGGGCCTCTGGTAGCCGCCCAACACGTGGTCAAGTAAAAATTCAAAAAAGGGGGGGGCGGCATTTTGGATCACCACAGCAAATCAGACAACTTGCTGTATCATCTCATCTCATCTCCCATTCGTAACATATGCTAGAAGGAAGAAATAAGTCAGATGGCCGGCCAGGGATGCTCATTTCATCAATATGAAGGCCTGACACTATGGTGAGTTTTAGACTTTGCCTTAACTGCGGTTTGCTTGTGTCTTTCAGAAACTGACTTCCTTCTAGATGTCTCAGCTGGGTCTCCTGCGTTTCAACTCGAAAGACCGAAGATCTGTTCCAGTCCTAGGGTCAACAGTAGTGATGACAGTACAGAGTGTTGACGATTGCGCAGCCTGACCCAGAGAGCAAGCACGGTCAATTCCAACGCATCCTTCATCACTCCAAGTATGGTGAGTTGACCTGAAGAGGCTTGCGGACTGAGAGTGGTGTGGTCTTGGTTACCCTCTAAGCTTCGGGTAGTATACGCTCTCCCCGTACTTATGGTCGGACCAAGGATCTCCCTGTATGCAAGGGCTTGTGGCTGATTCCCCCCCCACGACATACAGTGCCTACCAAGGGGACCTTCTTGTTGCCTATCGTGCCCCGGGTATCCTACAACTTGGTGGAAATGTGTACCACACCACGAGCACAGCTACATGGATGGAGACACTCAGATAAGTAAAACACTACTGTATCAACTCCTTCAATTACCCTTTACGTCTGTGACCAGGGCTATCTTGTGGAGTATTAATGTCTCAGATTTATACCCATGTCTGTGTCGTTCCAGCGATTACTAGCCTGCTATGGGAGTTACCACAAGGCCGAGATTCCCGCCTCCATATGTTGGTACTGTGGCATAAATTGAAGCAGGTTTACGATTTGGGAATCAAATATCAAACATTTATAATCAATGTTTCTATTTGTTACCAAATCAACCTGCTTCAATTTGATTGACCCTCCCTCCGTCCCCTCATGCCGGCCTTAAACACTACAGGTCTCGGTAATTACAATGAAAAAGAGGACTAGAATGATTTGAGCAGAGCCTTTATAGTAATGCCGCTGGGATAGATGGGAGAGCTCTCCTAGGGGCGGACAACTCTCCGCTAGGGGAGCTAACTTTTGGTTTTAACTTCCGTTTTCTACGTTGTATCATCTTCCTGACGGAGATTAATTGGCATGAATTGAAGCAGGTTTGATTTGGTAACAAATAGAAACATTGATTATAAATGTTTGATTTTCTGCCAGTAGATACATTAGAGGGACTTGATGTGTTACATACCAAAATGTGAGTCCAAGGTCATTGTGACCCCAAAATCAAGAAATCATTAAAAGTCATATTTTCATATGCCTGTCGAAGACGAGGTCGTGTAATGTGATGTTCTGTCCATTCATCCATTAACACTTGTTGTCCATGTGATCATGGTGATATCTCTAGTTTCAAGGTATGATTGGTACCAAACTTGAAGTATACCTTACTCACATGGCAAAGAGGAGCCATACATTTTGAGATCAATTTGTCAGAGGTCAATGTCACAGTCCCCCAAAACTGAATCAAGTTTAGCTGAATATATGTGTTAGGTTGGAATATTCAGAGTTCTTTCCCCTACATGTATATGGCATTTGTCCTGTGGCGTTCTCGCCCATGTTTGAAACGGCTACATTTAGTTAAACTGTTGTGACATAAAAACCATACATTTACTAATTGAATGGGGAGAGGGGTCCTTCATGAACTTCATACCTGTTTATTAACTCAAGAACAAAGGTTTACTTCATCAGTTTCTTTTTCCTTCATGAAAAATTCTCCCGGCTGATGGGAATCCATTTGCAGGAAAACTACTATTTTCTTGTGTTTGACTATTGTCGATTTCAGTGTGGGATATGTGAGCTCTCGGCTCTTGCTTCAAGGTCAACTATAGTTACCAAGAGTTAAGCCCATTTTAGTTTGTCATTGGATATAAGATGTGATATATGTTACATTCTCAGAAGCACAAAATTGTAGACCTTTCTCTGGATTGCTAGCTACCAATTGGAATCAAGGCTATTAAACAACCTTGAAATTTGGACCAATGTAATTCCAGATATACGGGCGTATATTGAAGCACCTTGGGCTCTTGTTGATTAGGTCAAGGTCACAGTACATTAAAAATCAAATCTTGAGGTATGCTCTTTATTGATGTTGACAGTTCACAGAAATGTTGACCATGTGACTGCAAATAGTTCAAATTATTTGGGGCCAAAGGTTAACTTCACAATAGTCATAGAATATGGTCAGCTCACACTGTGCACATGGTGAGGGTGCAGGGCATGGCATATGTGTTCCTCTTAACACATTCATATCTAGTTTATATTACTGAAATAGAACAACTTGTTGTTTGTGTTTATTTCTGAAACATTGTAGTTGAGAAATTTCAACTATTTCTGTGGGGTAACAATATTGTGGATGATGTGTGCCTGTAACAATGACAGCAACAACAGCCTACTTTGCGAACTGCAATGAAAGAGTTAATTAAAATGTCTTCTTTCCGTGCTCGTCTATTCCTTATATTTACCAAATGATAATTGTATTCGCAGAAAGCAAAACAAAAAAAAAACAAAAAAAACACACTGCTAAAACCGTGAAAGATAGTGCCCTGAGAATAATAAGAATAAGTATCACTAGATAGATACACTACATCAATATGTCCCAGTAACAGAACATGACAGCAATATGTCCCAGTAACAGAACATGACAGCAATATGTCCCAGTAACAGAACATGACAGCAATATGTCCCAGTAACAAAACATGACATCAATATGTCCCAGTAACAAAACATGACAGCAATATGTCCCAGTAACAAAACATGACAGCAATATGTCCCAGTAACAGAACATGACAGCAATATGTCCCAGTAACAAAACATGACAGCAATATGTCCCAGTAACAAAACATGACATCAATATGTCCCAGTAACAAAACATGACATCAATATGTCCCAGTAACAGAACATGACAGCAATATGTCCCAGTAACAAAACATGACAGCAATATGTCCCAGTAACAGAACATGACCGCAATATGTCCCAGTAACAGAACATGACAGCAGTATGTCCCAGTAACAAAACATGACATCAATATGTCCCAGTAACAGAACATGACAGCAATATGTCCCAGTAACAAAACATGACAGCAATATGTCCCAGTAACAAAACATGACAGCAATATGTCCCAGTAACAAAACAGGACATCAATATGTCCCAGTAACAGAACAGGACAGCAATATGTCCCAGTAACAAAACATGACATCAATATGTCCCAGTAACAGAACATGACAGCAATATGTCCCAGTAACAAAACATGACAGCAATATGTCCCAGTAACAAAACATGACAGCAATATGTCCCAGTAACAAAACATGACAGCAATATGTCCCAGTAACAAAACAGGACATCAATATGTCCCAGTAACAAAACAGGACATCAATATGTCCCAGTAACAAAACATGACAGCAATATGTCCCAGTAACAAAACAGGACATCAATATGTCCCAGTAACAAATTTGGCCCCCAGAGCTGTTGTGGCACTGTCACTTTGGTGGTGTTTCGGAAATTGTGGCTTCATAAGAATAGGCCAGTGTCAAGTGGTGGAGAGCTGGTACATTTTATGTCCGAGGAACCTCTTGCTGTGTAATAACATGATACACATTTATTGTTTCGATGCAGTCTATCGGTCTAGCGAATTCAGTCTTTTGCAAATCAATTTTGTCATAAATTCAATCAAGCACAAAAACCTTATGTGAGAATTATGTCTGTCACAGTGCTCATGATATCTGACTTCATATTTCCAACACTTCGAATTCAGATAGAATTGCCAACAGCAGGCCTTGAATTTGGTAAAATGAATATGTAGTTTATAATGTATAGACATGTTCAAATCTTCATCCACTGATTGCGCTTGACATGTAATTACAGGGTGAACCGAGGCTGGTGGACATCACAGAGAACTGTGTGTATGTGTTTGAATGGAAAACCAATGTTGTATGTCCTTCAACATCTTCCCAAGCTGTTACAGCCGACTGCAAGTTCTACGATGACCTCACCAAGTCAACCTTTGACCTCTCACCTCTTAGAGATGTGGGAACTGTCCAGGTATGGAGTTCACTGATAATAGTTCAATCACTGTGTGGTTTTTGTCTTGTCACATGCCACCGATGCGTTCTGTTTCTCTCACTTACAAATTGCCGCCTCTATGACATCTGATTATTGTATCGTCTATAGATGTTTGTCAGTCTAGTGATGTTCAGTTGGGCCTCATGATTGGTGGATTGGCACATACCTAATTATGAGATACCGGTATATCTGTTTCCAGCAGCCAACAGAGTAGTGTGAGAGAATGTGACTGGCTGATGGCTTGTGATGGTGAATCCTTCAAGAATTTCTGATAAAAAAAATATTTTATAATAATTTCTCATTTAATTCAAAGGAAAAATTTGATTAAAAAAAGTGCCTTATTATGCTAAGTCACCTGGAACTGTGCAGCAAGTATGACTCATTCTGCAGAATTTTATTCACAAAAGGAATATATCAAACTGCATCACTTGATCTTTTGAAATATCTGGATTTAACCTAGTATACTCTTTCCACAGCTGAAGTCTAGTTCATGGGGAACTTACAACATCAGTGTTTGTAAAGCTGTAAATGGTGGTAAGAAGGACTGTAAAACATCAGGAGTGTGTCATTTGAATGGTCGGGGCGATGAAACCTCGTTTGGAGAAATCTCACAAGCCACATTCGAGAGGCATGGGGAGGTTCTCCTTATGTCCTACAAGGGAGGTAAATCTTGTAGTGGTAAGTATACACTTTGCCACGATTCCGCAAGTCATGCCATGCCCTACTTGTCGGAGATTACTGAGGTTACTTAAGTTACTCACATTTTGTTGAAGGGCATAGCATATATTTTCTAATAATGGTATCCAAAGTATTTCACATACTTCACGTGATAGTGACTGAATAGTATGTGGTAAAGTATTGTATATCACTCAGCAACAATGGAGGCGGTCTATTCTTAAGCCATCTTATGGATAACTATGTGGTGTGGGAGACACAATATAAGAGAGACTGTAGAAAGCCTGACCGGTTTCGATCTAATTCAATATCATCACAGGCAATGTGGAAAGTGATTTTAATGGCAACAAAAACGAACTATACCATGAAGTCCGTGTTTAGACCCGGATCTGAAATCTGAGTGGATAAAAAGACTTGTCTGTGTGTGTCCGGGCCATGTTCAGAGTATCCGGGCGTGTGCAGTTGGTGTCCCGTGGTCTCTGGGTGGAGGCAAGGAGAGGCCAATCACATTGACTTTGAGTTAGACCTGAGGATCAACATGTTTGTCGTGAGGCTCAAGAGGAGTAATTGCACTCCAATAAAAGTTGCTAAATAATAGCAATGTATAACAGCTGTTGCCATGGTGATTGTCTACATACCATAGTTAGGATAGTAAGTTTTGTATTTACCTGTATAACATAGGCATGAGTTGTAACTGAAGATATTTATGTCATAGTGTTCTGAGGAATGTTAGCAAACAATGGACCATGATACACCAAATTGAAGGGACAAGTCTTATTAATATATTTACCTAATATCTTTTTCATTTGTTAATGTATGTAATTGCCTATAAACCCTTGTCAGGTGTGATTTCATTCTCAAAGAGAGCCGTGTCTACCCGCGGGAGACCAAAGCGACTCTCATGTAAACTGGTGACATTTTTGAATCTCCAATCTCAAAGCGAGGCAGCATGACATCACTCGCTCGACCGGGACTATTCTCCCGCGGGTAGACACGCAAAATGGTACATCTTCAGAAAATTTATGACCTAACCCAAAGATCACAAGATCATTATTGTTTAGCATCATCAGATAAACAAGAATAGTACGATCAGACAACATGCAGGCGAAAATACGGTATAATTGACGTAATTCGTTGTTTTCCGCGTTGATCTTCAATGCAGAATCTAGGTCAACTAAATTTATGTCTGCTGCTTCAAACGAGTAGGCCATAAATCAAGTTCAACGTTCAGTTTTCTTTTCACAACAAAACTTGCATAATGATAGCAACAAAAGTACATATCATAGGGCGTGTGAACAGTACTATGTAGTGAATGAAGAACAGAAATGCTGCAACTGCCTTGCCCTGATCAAGTACATGTCACGCTAAGAACCTGGCGCAGGTAATAAATTTTCCGAAGATGTACCGTCTTGCAAAAGACACGGCTCTCTTTGAGAATGGATCGGAACTGTGTGAACTACTTCCTGTATTAGATAACTCGCTTTCACGGCCAAGTATACATACCGACAATAATTTGTTCGCGATTGATATGCTCCGAAACGAAAAGAGTCATTTTCCAATTATATAGCCCACGTTATGTTTAGCAATTCGCTTCTAACTCGGCGGAGTCAGCAGGTCAATGACAAGCCGTCAGACGGTGAAAATCATACGCCGCCTACTCACCCCCCAAATTTTGGGGGGATGGCTCCCATTTACACGCGAGACTCTTTCTCGCAGTAGGGAGTCTCGCAAGACGAGAATGGTGTGATTTTTGGGTAAATACTCAAAATTCAGTTCATGAATTTGTAAACTTGCATGCTAAAGATGTAATCAGCTTCAAAATCTAGGTTGGAATAGATCTTTTTTTTTTAAACTCCACAAGGGTGACATGTGTTATGACCGGTGCAAAGTAAAACGAATTTGACGACATAAAAACCCTTCACTTCAAAAGAGAAGAAATTGATTGTCAAATATAAACGGCCTGGAAATCCATTAATTTTCCATCAGCTGTGGTGATTCCTGCCTACATATGTTTACCCACATGTGTTCTACCCACATATGTTTTGCCACTGTACCGAACTTTAGACAGGATCCCATGGATTCAGGTGTTCATTATTGAGATTTGTGAGCATAATTGTTACATCACTCAAACTATTCTTATTTTCACATGCAACACATATATGTAACAATGGCAAGACCGAAAGCCTATCAAAGTGGACAGTTTCAAATTTCTCTGACATGATATTCTTGCATTGTATACAGTGACCCTTTCATCAAATAAAAAAATGTGATGTTTTAGTATGCTTCACTGATGGAGAATGCACAGGTGAGAGTTATAAAATTTGTTGATTTGAGGCTGATTACATCTATAATCTTCATTATAAGTATTTGCCAATCAATCACATTATTTCTTACCTCCAACAGGGAAGAGTTCCAGTTTCATCTATTTTGAATGTGACCCATCGGTGGGTACAGGCCAGCCAACCGAATCAGAGGTAGGTTATAGTTTCAATTTTGTCATTTTGCAATTTACACAGTTTCACATTTGACTGGAGTATTCCCTTGGATTTTTGACCCCCATATGACCATGGGTCCATGGATGCATTTTCAGTGCAACCTCGCCCGGTGCAGTAATATGGGTGGCCTATGGCAGATTCCAATTTAGTTTGGAAATAAATAGAGAGCTTTTATCAACAGATTTTGTATTTGCATGTAACTTTTTAAAGTTTCACTAAGAGTTGGGGGTTTTTTAGATTGTCTCGTTTTCTTGTTAGCATGATAATTTGAAAACTCTTGATTCAATCCACTCAAAATTTTGAATGAAGATATAATTGGGGAATAATTATCGGCCTTTTGATTTTGAGATTATTGGGTCAAAGCTCACAGTTTCATTTAATATTTGGTTTCAGAGTTGTCTCCCCTCTTGCAGGGTGGTCAGTTTTGTTTGACCAGAATTGTATCCACTATTCTGTAAAATCAAACATCTGCAGTTGAACTGTTGTCTGTCATGTGTGTAATAAAGCCTTTCTTTCAAAAGTACCCATCTTCATCTTTATGTTCATGAACTGTTCTGCTTAACACAGGAAACACACTTTATGACATTTGGGTACAGCTAATCATATGGAGTCATTTTGTGTCTATTTGAATAATACTCACAAAGTATATGATGCCTAAATCCAAAATGGCAGCCATGGCGGTTCACTTGCATGTAAATCTTTTCTTTTTTTTCATCCGACTTTGCAAATGTCCGGGGAAGAATATGTGAGTTAATGGCTCTTGTATTACTTTTACAGAGATCCTCATGTGATGTAACCTTTGTCTGGAAGACCAGTCTGGTGTGTCCACCCATCCGAGACTGTACGTTACCTTATGGTGGAAACTTGTATGACCTCCGCCTTTTATCACAGGATACTGGGAGTTGGAAGTTGACAGATAGTAAAGGATCGACGTGAGTGTTCCAAACATCACTGCCCATGTTGATAGCATTGAACTCTACATAACATTGAAATGCAAGCCATATGATCGACAGACATGCCTGGCATGGATGACAACTCTTAAATGTGTGCTACAAACTGAATACAATCTATTGACCTAATCAAGGTTTTTACCCCTCTGGCAATTTTCACCTCAAGGGTATTGTCATCAGCTGTCTGTCTTGTGGACACGCATCTGCACAATCCCTAAATCCTCGCAGAGGGTTTACCTGACCTTTTTAGTGATTCGGATGAGTTCTCGAGTCGTTGCGTCTATCACACAATCTCATACATTTCATCCCCAACGGTTGTTTTGAATTAGCGCATCGGTATCTGCAGCCTGCGGTTTTCGCTCTGACCCCGATGTCGATTTCAGTCTAACTTCAAAGGCAGTCTGGACGGCGATGAAATTCAAACCAGTCATAACTGAAACCTCGCTGCGGATTGGCCTGGTGAGCTGCTTCAGCACGCTTACTGATTGGTTCGGCTTAGTGAAAACCCCTCAAGTTATTTATATCCAGAACTGCTATCGGTACCTAACCAAGCCAGTGTATCGATCGTAACCTATAGATTGATACACTGGCTTGCGAGGATGGTGGACGCGATACCTCAAGAAGTATTATATCCAGCCTTTTATGTCATACCACTTATGCAGAAGGTAATGGTTCAGAAGCTTATTGAAAATGGCTGATCTTGACTTATTTTTATCAAGGTCAAATTCTAGTAGTTGCAATATTTTTTTAAGGATTACAGTTAGGGTCTCCAAATTCATACTACATATGCAACTGGTGATTGAGTTGAAGCTTAACCCGGTTGACTGACCTTGACGTATATTTTCAAGGTCATGTTTATTATGATATGACATCAAGAAATTTAGCTAGGCATTGTAATTAATACTATATACAGTGATGGTCTAGAAGTGTATTGAAGATGACTAACCTTGACCTATTTTGTCCAGGTCAGATTCTATTTAGTACGATATTTCATGATGGATTATATGTACGTGTAGATTATACAAATTAATACCACATATGCAACTGATGCTGGAGCTGAAGTCTATTGAATATGACTGACCTTGACCTATTTTTTGAAGATCAAATATGTTAAGTATGAGATCGCCAAATTCAAGTAAGTGAGAATAGGCCAGAAACCTGTTCAAGATTACTGACCTTAATCTATTGTCCAGGATCGAATTACTTGGTTGCAGTATGAAGAGCTGTTTTGGAGAGTATATTTAGAGCTAGGAATTCGGTCATGCGCCACCAGAACTGCGGCGCAAATTTTTTCCCATCAATTAAGACCTTGACAAAAACTGACATGGCCCAACATCCTATGTATTTCTTGCATGAGAGAACTACAGCGAATTCTACTATATCACATATTTCTTAACCTCGTTGTCAAAGATATGAAAATACATGTTATACAATGCATGTTTGCAGAGTGGAGACAGTAACTAATATAGCCAAGGGATTAGGGCTCTTTGGGCTATTTTTCAAATGCTTGCGAATAATTTCCATGTTCTTTGTGTGCCTGGGTGTCTAAAATGTTTGTTAGAATCAGAGGATCATATCGGGAACAAGAAAACCATAACTTACTAATATATTTTGATTGAACACTGGTTTCACAGTGTTTCTTCCAGTGACAAGGCCACCCGGGCCGAAATCTACCTGCCTTCAAAATTAGAGAGTTAGTAATTGCTGGGGTGGTATACTCCAGCATAAGGCCAGCTGCAGTGAGCCGGTTGAAATTGTACATCCTGTGTTATTTCCTTGTATTAATAGATTTGAAAAGCCAGAGATTGAAATTCTGAGTCTGAATAGTACAGTGGAACTTGTTATTCTGAACATGCTTGGGAACAGATGATAGTGTCTGTTTTGACAGGGTTCTGGTTTATCAAGTTTAAAAATGGTTTAAATTTAAGTAATGGAGTCCTGTATAACGTCAGTATTAGAGGTTGGTCGGTTACCCTGGGCGATATTGTGTATGTTGGGGTCATAGTACTTCTATAGAACAACAGTATAGACTGAAAGCATAAAATTATGATGAACGATGTAGTAATTTTATCTCATTCTCAGTAATTGATAGCTCTAAATCTGTCATTTTGTCTCTGACATTGTCTTGAATCAAAAAAAGTGGCACTGTGCAAACGAGATCATATCAATCTTTATTTCAGGTAAATACACATTAGAGCTAAGGCTAGTTTTCTGCAACAGTCATCCGGATGAGTAAATGATCATTTGTTGATCTATTACATGTTGATGTAAATTGTGTACTGGGAAATCCCCTTGATCTTCGGGTTCCAGATGCTTCATTGCATTTTGCTGTGAAGCAACAGGAACTTGATAATGTGATGTCTAGCACTGTAATATCACTTGTTTTTATTGCACCATGTGTCTTGTGCGCTGTCCTCAGTGTTTTTATAGGGTGGATGAAGGGTGTTTGGTTCCATGCTGCTTCAAAGATTTCTTCTTTGAAAAGTAGCAGGAACGCAACTGGGCTGGGTGGTGCTTAGTTGGTTCGTCGTGATATAGCTGAAATATTGTTGAAAGCGACGTTAAATTCTATTCACTCACTCACTCATTGCCATACAGCTGAAATATTGTTGAAAGCGGCGTTAAATTCTATTCACTCACTCCCCACTCTGACTAATTGTATGACATTGTAGGTACTGGATCAATGTGTGTCAAGGTATTCATCATGGTCCTCAGGTGTCCAGCTGTCCCAGTCATGCTGCGGCCTGTAAGAACAATACAGACGGTACAGTCACCATGTTGGGCAGTGTTCTCACACAATCTATTTCTGTGGATGGTAAGTCTGCAGTGAGTTGGACAGTCCCCGCCTTCTGCATAATGATAATTCATGTTGCATTTATAACCATTTCATCCTGTGTGCCTGTGGGGTTTCCGGTGATTGACTAGGGGTGTCATTGTGCACACCCCAGGTCATGAAAAGAATCAAGCGCCTCGACTTCTCAGACAGCTTGTCATAAGAGGTGACTAACTGGCACATCGTTGGGGTTTCTGTGTGTAAAAAGGAATAGGACCCGATGAGTTGGGTCCCGGGTATTAAAAGAAATAGAATCCAAACATCGTGATATAACTGAAATATTGTTGAGAGCGATGTTAAATCATATTCACTCCCACTCAATCACTTATTGCCATTTCTGGGTCGTGTTAATTGGTATGGAAGTCTGAGGACTATTAAGTGAAGCGACAATTAGTATTATTTTTATCAAACATGAAACTGGATCATGCCACTTCTGTTTCATATCTTAGCAAATGTGATGGCCCTTATTATTCCATTGTTCTTGTACCCCAATAATACAGTAATGCTGGATATTTCTGTCTACAGACGAATACAGAATCATACTGAAATACACAGAAGGCTCCCCCTGTCAACACAGTGCACGACGAAGTAATAACCCAGGCTCTACCACTATCATTAGATTTAAGTGTGGACGTACTGTAGGCGGACCAGTCTACATTCCTGAGTAAGATTCTGCTTAAAACTATAGTTTGCTGAACCAGCTTTCAGAAAGCTGAAACTGTGTTGGTTCTAGCATATCAATTTTCCGTTCATCTGTCCACATTGGCCTGGTGCTTAAGTGAGACAGTACTATATATTAATGCTGTATTCCGGTCGCTCTGTGATATGACTGGATTTTTTTGAAAGCTAAGTTTAATCCTACTCATTCTCTCGCCTCATGTATTGTGGACCTGTATGTCAGTTGTGGGGGAAATTTTGTTGTGAATAGAATACAATAAAGTACACAAAATGATTAAAATTTTAGTCGGCTGAAAACTGTTGATTACAGGCTAATATACTAAATCCTGTATAACCTTATGCTTATATATGTCTAAATTCCCTTGTTTATTTCCGCCCATTACTATTATTATGTCTTTTCTCTAATTGCAGCGAAGAAAGTGAAGCAAACTGTGTTTTCACTTTTGATTGGAAATCCAGCATAGCATGTAAAGAGGAGAGGTAAGTTACAACATTTCAATCTGTCAACCCTGAACAATTCAATACATGTACACTCAATCTTAATAAATTAATATCCTGTCAGTGCTCCCCAATTGTATGTGTCACTTTAGGATCTTTCTTACTTCAGTCTGATGTTCCGAGACTGAACTCTGTAGCTGTGAAATGATGGGCCAAGGTTAGGCACCAGGCAATGCCTTAACATTGGGAATACTGCAAAAATCTGAATTTAGGTGTCAGAGTGGCTTTCAAAATACTGAAAATCAAAACAACTTTGAAGATGTTGTCACAGACATTGGCAATACTGTGTTATAAAATTTACAAGCAATTCGTTGCCTAACCTCAGTGTAGTGTCACATGGCGATGATGTCGTTTCGCCGTTAACAGCTAAAGAGCTCGATCTCGATACTGTCCTATTGAATTTGGTGTTCAGTGCATCAATGTCATGAATATTCAATAGCGTTTTGACATCATGGCTATCTTTGGACTAATCCACTTGTACTCAGGGAGGGGAGATAGGATCACCATCTCCATTTACTCCAAGATTGATATCAACTACCATTCCATATATCTACCCTGGCATCACAGTGGCTAGATCGTGGCACCATCAAAGGATATCCAACAGGCTTGAGACAACCAAAAAGCCCCAACCTTGATGTCCTGTTTGAGTCACTGTGAGAGATATCAGGATTGGTCGACACTTATGTCAATGCAAGCCAGTTAGATCCTACAGGGATATATCCAAATGTGGAACAGAAGGGTGTAATTTTAATTAGATTGATGTACATTGTATATTTGTTTGCATTAACTTTAAGTTTTCAAAGAAATGTGTTATGGTACTATTATTCAAAATCCTCATTCAATGTTATAAAATGAAATTAAGATTGCTCTATTTGGGCAAGTGTCAAGCATATTAAGTCTATGAAATGAAAAGTTAAAAATTAGCTGTATTTGTCATTAGAACGAAGTAATTTGTTCCTGTTCCAGAGAAGAAGTGTATGAGGTAAACGGAGTGCTAACAGATCCCCGCTCTGAAAGTGTATTTGACCTGCAGGAGTTGAACAAACTCAATAATGGAGCGTAAGTTACCTTATTAAGGTTATCGGAGTTGAATAGTCATGTACAAATGTTGAAAGAAATCAAATGAATTGTCATTATAAAAGTTATATTTTAGAAAAATCTGTTAAAATTTAAGAATTTTCAAACTTCATTCTCGCAATGTGATCGGTACTCAACATTTACAGTCATTTGACACATATAACATGACTGTTTGGATTGGTGACGAATTATTTGGCTGATGTGATTTCACTAATTTTCTTGAGTTTATATAGATTTTCATGCAAACACTTGTGCCTTATTATAATGCTGAAATCTGGGAGACTTGAAATTATGGATGATTTATGCTATATAATAGTCCTATTGTCTATGCATGACTAAAGACTTGAGAATATAACAGTGGCCATGCTATACTGAAACTCACTACCATCTTATAATGAGGGACAACTGTAGTTATTATCAAAACTCAAAATGTTATGCCTATATTTAGGGCATCACCAAGGCGATTTCATTCAAGAAATATTTTGTATACAAAATCATGGAATTACATGAGAAGATAACTGCCAAAGAACTGCCAATGTTCTGGGTACTGGAGAATTGAAGTACATTTTCTGTTACTACATGTGTACCGTAACTTCATTTTCTCCACTTTCAGAAATCATTTTACAACTGTTTCCAATGGCCATGACCATTTCACTTATGTTATAAGTCTGGATGGAAAGCTGAACTTGGAAAGAAGTAACGTGAAATCTAAAGTCTGCCAGGAATCAGCTCTGTGCCAAGAGAAACCCAATGATCCCAACTTCTACAAAAATATCGGTTCTTTTAAAATGAGAAAATTTTATGTTGAAGGTGAGCCTGGGTTAGATGATAGGAGGTCAGTGTAGCCATTGTCTGACATCTTCCATATAATAGTCTATTTATCCTGTATATGGGAGAATGGGCCAACTGCAATGTGTTGCTCCCTAGTGCCAATAAAAGTATTATCCTGCAAATTCTCGATAGCAACAGTTATTTTCACAGTACATGTATAAACATTACTGTTTCCTTGCTCAGTATTTTTTTTTAAAATGTTCCAAATTTTCCCATCCTTCTATTCAAGGATTACCATTTGAGTTACTCCATTTAATTTACTCCTGTGCTAAAGATGACTGACTTTGACATATTTTATCCAGGTCAGATTCTATTTAGTGCAATATTTCATGAAGGATTATATGTACATTGTTCAAATTCATGCCTGGACCTTAAGTCTATCGAATATCACTGAACTTAACTAATTTTCTGAAGGTCAAATTGTACATGTTAAGTCTAAGATTTCTGAATTCATGTTCCTTATGCAATTAAGTTAGAGTAGATCAGAAAACTGTTGAAGACGACTAACCTTGATCTGTATTTCCAAGATTAAATTTCTTGATTTGATTATGAGCTATACAGAAGAGTATATTTAGAGCTACAAATTTGGTCATACTTTACCAGAAACTAAGCGTAAAAATTTCCCTTCAATTAGGGCCTTGGCAAAAGCTGACCTGGCTTTACTTCCTATATATTTCTAAAATTTGAGAACTGCAGTCGACCTTACTAGATCAGATTTTTGTTAACCTAGACGATATTGTCAAAGTTCTAAAAATACATCTTATGCAATGCATGATTGCTGGGTGTAGACAATAACTGATAGCCGAGAGGTATTGGAGCCCATTGGGCTATTTTTTAAATTTTTATATACAATGAAGCTCTTCTCTGTTTGCAGGTGATGTTTTACAGATCGAGTTTGACACCGACTCTGTATGTACCCCTCATAGTGACGTCAAAGTCCGTAGTATCATAACTTTCCTCTGCTCTCCAGAAGTGAAGTTAGATAAGGTATGTGTTCAGTAGATTTTAAAGTCTAATGATGCTCATGCATACGTATATATTATCATATCTTTGATGGGCATTTAATGTCGACATATATACACAAGCCAATTTTATTGCCATGGACAGAGCCACGTTATAGGCGGTCACTCGACTGAATGACAGTTTCTTTAAGGTTAACATGGAGAAATACAGGGATTTTTGATAAAGACGAACCACTATTTCCCGCACTCTAATTCTGTCATAATTTTTAGATATAAGTGAATATCACAAAATTTTGTGAATTTTTATATGCTCGCCCAAAAGGTGATTTGGGTACTGAAAATGAATATTTCAAATGGGAGAAATTATTCGATTGGTACAACATAGTGTTGTATGCTCAGAATAAATGTAAGGCATTGCGTCTTATGATTCTTGAATAACGGGGCCATGAACTAGTGCATTTATGTTTGAAATGACTTTAAGGTGTATACACCTTATGTTTTTTAATGTAAACATATGAAGGTCGACCAGAGCCTAACCAAGTTTACAACAAATGATTGCTGGTTTAACAGATAGTTGTGAACCAAAGCTGGTTCTGATTCTGGACAATTTTCGAATTCATATGTTCACAGAGGAAAATAGAATGTATTTTTCCCCATAAGACTGTGATTTTGCACAAAAAATCACTACTTCACTGTCCTGTTATGTAGGAATAAGATATTGTTCCCCTGCAATTCTGTGGACATATAAACAAGGAATGCTTGCATCTCAGAAAGCCTGGGCAGACCACAGTCTCGCACCTTATTGACCACTGTCATAATCTGACAGTTGTGATTGGTTCTTGCTCCAGGAATTGAACCAATCAGGGAGGATGACACTTACTTTTAAAGAAGTCATTTTCTGTACACCCGAAAAAAGTGTAAAATTGAGGCTGTCGAAAAAAATGACTAACTAGCCAAGGCCACTATGCTTATAACTCAGCCAGCAACTTGCAGACCTGTTAGAAGGACCAACAATGCTCAGTTAAAAAAAAAAAAAAAAATGTCCCCAATATTGTGAAATTTTAGAGGGGGCCATTTCCATGAGAGAGCGGAGAGCACCCTCGAGTCTCGTCTCATCATAGACCGGATAGATGTCTTGAGATGTGAATCAAACTGCTTCAGGACTGAATAAATCACAAAATTTCTCGTTTAAGATGAAAGATGAAATGAGATAATGTACCTTAAATATAGAAACTCTGCCTAAAAATGCATTTTATGTCACAAATAAACCTGTTTCAATTCTATGCCTAATTAATCTCCGTCAGGAAGATATACAACGTAGAAAACGGAAGTTAAACTCAAAAGTTAGCTCCCCTTGCGGAGAATCGTCCGCCAGGGGAACTCCCATCCACTCCAGCAGGATTACTATAAAGGGTCTGCACAAACCATTATCGTCCTCTTTTCTCTGTTGTACCTCACGCAGTGCACATCACAGGAAGAAGTGTTTTATACAACCTGGGTTGTTGTTGTTAACGACCCGCAGTATCCTTATACGAGATTGACTTGTTTTCTTTCTTGAGTTCAAAGATTCTTTCTTTGGTTGGAATTTCTTTCATAAATCATGTCTGAGATTCCAGTTTCAAATTGTACTACGTGTGGGAAAACCTGGTCCGGTTTGGACGCCCACACGGTTTGTTTTTTATGCAAAGAATTATGTTACCGGCGCAGTTCATGTGCCGAGTGTGTATCATGGGACTCGCTAGCGTGGGCGAATTATGCTCAGGCTAGACGAGCTCACCTTCTGCAGGCTTCTGACGACCCGATGATTTCGGAGGTCGACAGACGCGTGTTAGAGATTGCCCTTGTCAATGACATGGAAGCCAACGAAGACATTGTTGGCATTGGTTTAAATGTAGTTCATAGTAATCAAAACTCTCCCACCTCTGTAAATATTCCTCCTAGTGGGAAAGTTTTGAGTCTGAGAAAAACACAGGTTTTAGACAGCCTTACATGTACAGGCCTGTCTATGGCAGCAGCCAGACCGGTTTCATTGTCTACACCAACAAAGACTTCCCGTCCTAAACCTGCCACCTCTGAGCATTCTATTGTTCTCGCGGAACAAAGGAATGCAGTGGAGGCCCATGTTATATCGACCTCTCCTTTGTCTATTGGTTTACATTCCGCTACAGGTAAACGGAGTAAACGTCGCCGGGTGTCGATTTCTCCTTTACGTGTTAAAGAAAAACGTACGTCTAAATCAGCTTCGCGTACTATGGTCGGTCATTCGGTCCTTCCCTTCTCGGTTCAGATTGCGGATTTGGATTCTCCGACTTTGCTAGATCGAAATTCTTCACATCGTCGGGTTCATGTTTCTTCTCAACGCTCACGTACGCATCGAAGCCGTTCACGCTCTCGCTCTCCAGTTCAGATTGCTGTGTTCCCGCCTCGATCTATTACACCACATCCCTTGTTATCACATGTCGGTGGTTCTCCATCTCCTACTCGGAAATCTCGTTCACCGCTTCGTGATTCTCGCTTTACGGGTGATGGAGATACTACAGGTCGGCCTTCCCGTTCTACGGCTCACCGTTCACGTACTTCGACTCTACATTCTCCGGTGTCTCCAGTCCGTCTACCACGAATTGCGATATCGCCTTCGGATCTAGACCGTCACGTTCATCACTCCCGGACTCCTTTCCTTGATCAGGTGGTCGTCCATAACGTGCCTACTTCTCGCCGTATTTCTCGTCCGACTTTGCCAGTCTCGTCGAGTTCAGATGACGAGTCTGATGATAATTCCACCTCTTCTGTAGAAAAGCCGGAATCTACGCATAACATGAATAATGCTGATAAAATGGAGGCGCTTTTGTCATTGTTACCGGACATGCCGCGGGCTTCCGTTGAGTTACCATCACATACGGTAGGTTCGACGGCGGCATATTTAGCTTCTACGCCTTCAACATCTACATTTCGTCCTTCGTGTGCGCCATCACCGGCCTGGAAGGATCTTTTAGTAAAGTTTGAGCGACAATTAGAGGACGACAACAAGTTCCATAAACCTTTGTTGCGGCCTCGTTTTGACATACATGATGACGTATTGCCCAACAAACCACCTAAACGAGATCGGGATTTGAGTAACATTTCTAAGGTGTCCCCGTCGACACCTTATTCGGTCCCTTCCAAAGCTATGGGTAATGTTATGGAAATGCTGCAGGAAATACAACGTGCTTCATCCACCGCAGATTGGTTTCTGTTAGCGACGTCTCGTATTGCTTTGGACCCTACCTTACTTCGTGATGATGGGTCGGCCTGCTTGTCTCCGGGCCGTGTAGCTTATTTGCGTGGATTTTTGGACACGCTCATACAGACTAATCGTCGAGTCATCCATGCTGGTTCGTTTTCCTACGTTTCGCTTCTTAAGGCTCAACGAGATTCCTTACTTAAAGTACTCAAACCGGATGTTCCTTTGTTGGTTAAAAATCAACTAATTCATCAACCTTTGGCATCTAAGTTCATCTTCAACGAGGCCATTGAGTCGGTTATGCCTTCAGTTCGGGAAGAACGGACATCTCGCCTTATTGCTGCAGTAGCTCGTCGTCCGGGTGTCGCCACTGACCGTAAGTCTAGACGGGGTCGTACTTCTTCTTCTACTACCACTCAACAAGAAGCGGCCCCTCGGAGTAATTTTCGCGGAATTGACAGACCTCCACAAGGTCGTGGACGTCGTTCCTTTCGGGGTAAATCTACCAAACGAAGTGGACGTCCCAGTAAATGACTATCCCGTGCCTGTTCATCCCGTAGATTTTCAACTTCCTGCCTTCCGCTCATTCTCTCATCAGGTCGTGGGCGGGCGTCTACAAGTCTTCCACGAGAATTGGCGGCTCATCACCAACGACGTCTGGATTATCAAAGTTTTAAAAGAAGGTTTTCTTTTCAATTTCCAGTCTTTGCCCAAACTCATCGTTTGGCCTCGTCCCTCTCGTCTGCCAGTTCCTGTAGATGATTTACAGACGCTCCTATCTTCGGTCACTACGCTCATGGACAAGGGAGCAGTAAGAGAATTACCACGGGCCGAAGACAGTGTGGGATTTTACAGCCACGTCTTTCTGGTTCCAAAGAAGGACTCAGACCAGATGCGCATGGTGATCGACTTAAAGGTTTTGAACAAGCTTCACCTCATCTCTCCACCTCATTTCAAGATGCCTTCTGTGACATCGATTCGGGCCCGTGTACATCTCCAGGATTGGCTGGCCTCAATCGATCTCCAGGATGCGTATCTTCACATTCCAATTCATCCACGCCATCGCCGTTACCTACGCTTCATGATCAACGATCGACGCTTCGAATGGCAGGTTCTCCCTTTCGGGGTCAACATCGCTCCTTGGTTATTTACCCGGATTACCACTCCAGTTATGGTTTTTCTTCACTTACGAGGGATTCAGATAGAAGTCTACATCGACGACATACTTCTGTGGGCGGCGGACGAATCCCTTCTCAACGCCCAGGTCCGGTTCACGTTACTGGTGTTGCGTCACCTGGGGTTCATACCTCACCCTCTCAAGTCAGAGTTAGTTCCGGCACAGGTTCGCCGTTACATCGGAGCGGTTTTCAATACACGACTACAACTGGTGTATCCTCCAGAGGATCGTTGGGACAAAATTCAACTACTGATTACGAAAGTTTTTGTCATCAACGTCACAGACTCGGCAGCAGTGGCAAAGTCTGGTGGGTTTGCTGACTTCCACACAGGGTCTTACTCATTACGGCCGTCTTCAAGTTCGACCTCTACAGTATCATCTGTACCCCTTTCTTCTGACGCCATCCCTAAATCCTGCGGTTCCGGTTTTGACGTCTCTACATCCACATCTGATTTGGTGGCAGTCCCGCCTCAACGTCGTGCAGGGAGTTCCATTCCGTTTTCCGGTTCCGGTTCACCATCTTTATACCGATGCTTCGGAGACCGGTTGGGGTGCCCATCTGGACGACTTGGAAGTGTCCGGCAGATGGTCGACTTTGGATGCCAAACTTCACATCAACCTCCTGGAGATGAAGGCTGTCATTTTAGCGGTTCGACATTGGAGTGTACACCTCACGAACTCGTCTCTTCTCATCGCGACGGACAACTCCACGGTTATTGCCCACATCAACAAGATGGGTACCACCCGATCTCTATCAATGTTTCATCTGGTGTGGAATCTGTACGACTGGGCGCGCAGTCATCATTGTCACATCCATGCTCGCCATGTTCCTGGTCGTCTCAATGTTTTAGCGGACAGCTTGTCCAGGCCGGACACCGTCCTTCAGACAGAGTGGCAACTTCATCGAGAGGTGTTCAAGCAAATTTGCAACATTTGGGAACCACCTTTGATCGATTTGTTTGCGACAAGGAACAACGCCCAGTTAGCCCTGTTCGTCAGTCCGATTCTGGACCCTCAAGCCTTCGCCATCGACGCTCTATCTATCAACTGGGACAACTTCCTAGCTTATGCCTACCCACCAATGGCCCTGATTCTGGAGGTTCTTCAAAAGATCTCTCAACACGACTGCATCATTCTGCTAGTAGTTCCGTGGTGGCCTCGTCGACAGTGGTTTCCGATCCTGGTTCCGCTCCTCACTGCCCCACCACGATGTCTCCCAGTTTGGCCCAGCCTGTTATGTCAACCGCACGGGATTCTCCATCACAACCCGCGGTGGCTCAACCTACACGTTTGCAGACTATCCAGAGTGCACTCTCTCTCCAAGGATTTTCAGCAGAGGTTGCACGGACGATGGTTTCAGCCAACCGATCCTCCACATCGCAGCTCTATCAGGCGAAATGGGCCTATTTCGTCTCCTGGTGCCGACAACATGATGCCGATCCCAACACTGCCTCTGTTTCCCTAGTAGCGGACTTCCTCCTTCACCTCCACCGGGATAAGAAGTTTCAAATCACCACCATCGAGGGGTATCGATCTGCTTTGGCTAGGGTATTACGGCTTACTTCGGGTACTGACATTAGCCTTAATGATAACATATCTGCGCTAATTCGCGCCTTCGCCTTACAGTCGCGTCGTACTCGCCAACTGTTACCGAAGTGGGATATCGGTGTGGTTCTGTGTGCTCTGATTCATCCACCCTTTGAACCCTTGGGGTCCGCGTCTATTAAAGCTGTGTCTTATAAGACGGCCTTCTTGGCGGCGTTCGCTTTGGCCTCCAGAGTGTCTGAACTCCACGCTCTTGAAAGATCGTCCATGACCTGGACAGCGGATTGGTCCTGCATTTCTTTTCGGCCCATTCCTGAATTTATCGCCAAAAATGAATCTGTTCGTTCAGGTCCGTGCGCTCAACGCTCGTACTCCATTCCTGCGTTATCAGACTTTGTACATGGTCTTGAGAACGATCTTCTGCTATGTCCCGTTCGAGCCATACGTCACTATCTTACACGTACTGACTCCGTTCGCGGCTCTCGGCGCCTATTGTTTCTGTCTCTTCGCCCTTCTGCCAAGTGTGACATTACAAAAAATACCATTGCCGCATGGCTGAGTAAAACCATTAAGTGGTCTTATCAACTGGCCATTGAAGCCCCTCCACTGTTGTCTAACGCTTCTTCTCATGAGATCCGGGCCATAGCTTCATCTTGGCCTTTATGGAAGAACTTGTCCCTCCATGACATTGTCCAGTCTTGTGCCTGGACGACGAACTCCACGTTCACCAACTTCTATCTGAGAGATATGTCAGTTCACTCAGATAGTATGACCACACTTGGGCCTCTGGTAGCCGCCCAATTCGTGGTCAAGTAAAAAATTCAAAAAGGGGGGGGGGCGGCATTTTGGATCATCGCAGCAAATCAGACAACTTGCTGTATCATCTTCACCATTCATTACATGCTAGAAGGAAGAAATATGTCAGATGGCCAGCCAGGAATGCAGCAGCATTATAAAGGCCTGACACTATGGTGAGTAATAAAAACTTTACCTTAACAGCACTTTGCTTGTGTCTTTCAGAAACTGACTTCCTTCTAGATCTCTCAGCTGGGTCCCTGGCCAGTCTTCCCAAAAAGAACACCTGCTCCAGGCCTAGGGTCAACATTAGTGATGCAAGTACAGAGGGTTGACGGCGAGCTTCGGGATCCAGCGAACTTGCACGACAATTCCAGCGTGTTCTTCTCATCTCTCCTAGAATGGTGAATTGTCCTGAGGGTGCTTGTTACTGAGAGTGGTGTGGTCTTGGTGGCCCTCTAAGTTGGAGTGTCCCTCAGAATACTTATGGTCAGACCAAGTATCGCCCTGTATGTTCAACGCTTGGGTTAGAGAGTACCATTGCAGTATCATACAGTGCCTACCAAGAGGACCTATCTAAGCGGCCGAAGGCACACGAGGAATAATCTTGGTTGGATTGCTGTACCACACCACGAGCACAGCTTCATGGATGGAGACAATCTGAAGATAAGTAAACTGTATCAGTTTCTCCAATTACTCTATGCAACTACGGCCAGAGTTAATTTGTGGAGTTAATGTCTCGATTTGATATCCATGTCTGTGTCAATCCAGCGATTACTAGTCTGCTATGGGAGTTACCACAAGGCCGAGATTCCCTCCTCCATATGTTGGTACTATGGCATAGAATTGAAACAGGTTTATTTGTGACATAAAAAGTAAACATTTATAAACAATGTTTCTATTTATTAACAAATCAAACCTGTTTCAATTTGATTGTCCCTCCCTCCGTCCCCTCATGCCGGCCTCAAACACTACTGGTCTCGGTTATTATTATGAGAAAAGAGGACGATAATGGTTTGTGCAGACCCTTTATAGTAATCCTGCTGGAGTGGATGGGAGTTCCCCTGGCGGACTATTCTCCGCAAGGGGAGCTAACTTTTGAGTTTAACTTCCGTTTTCTACGTTGTATATCTTCCTGACGGAGATTAATTAGGCATAGAATTGAAACAGGTTTGATTTGTTAATAAATAGAAACATTGTTTATAAATGTTTACTATTGTTGTTTTAATAGCAATAATACTCTTTGGTACCGATTAGGCTACCACTCAGTATTGGTTGATTTGATACTATCTTATATGTAATATTCTCCCGGTGTCTCTCCACAGAGTCAGCCCCGTTTCCTGTACAGGTCGACAGCTTGCACATATCTGTTTGACTGGCCCACTTCTGTAGCCTGTATCAAACCCAAAGTGTAAGTAACAATAACTATATCTGACAGTACTCCACTAAATTACCTTATTTGTTGCTAAATGAACATACTTGAAATTGATAAAATAAGAGGGTAAGGGCAGTTTTTTGTTAAATTATTCAAAATTCCACATTCTCATCAACAAAAAAAAGTTAAATATAATTTCTGCTGATTGAGATAAGTGAAATAGATTGAAGCACCATTATCAAATACATGTATTTAAAAGATTTTGGCATATCTCTTGGGGGTTTTTTTTGTTTTTTTTTTTTGACAAACCTGGCTAGTGCAGTCTACATAAAATCTAATAAACTGTTTGTTATGGTTGGTACTTTCCAGAGAACATATAACACCAATTCCGTCAGTTGATCACATCACAGTAGATAGCACCGCAGAGAGCCATTCCAGCAAAAGCAGCAAGGCTGGGACAGTAGCCATTGTGATATCCAGTCTAACAGCTGTCGTCCTCGTCGTCGTTGCAGTGATACTTTTACGTAACTCAGATAGACGGTAAAACTCTTTTGATTATTCTCTTTTACTGAAGAAGCCCAATTTGGGGGCAATTGGTCAAAAGGTGAAGGCCACTGTACATGAAAAATTATATTTGAGGTGTGGTCTGTTGATTTGACAGTTCACAAAATTCTTTGGAATATAATGTTGAACATTGAAACTGAAAGAGGTCAGATTATTTGAGAGACAAAGATCAACTTCACAATGGCAAGACAATACAGTTTTGCCTTTTCACGTATGTCATCCCTAGTTTCTGGTTGATTTTTTATGTAATATTTTATTGTTCCGGCTTTAATATTACTGAAAAGGATTCCGCCTGGACTCGTCATTGTACCCAGACAGACTGTTGCTCTCGGACTCCTTTGTCTCATGAACTTTACATTGTTTTCTTTTTTATGTGACCCATTTAGGAATCCGACATTGAGCTTGCAACATTTCCAATACACTGAAAGTTAGAAAATAAATCACATCAAATTTATGGAATAGTACTGGAAACAGCTGTTATGAGAACATTGTCTCTTCCGTTTTTGTGAACAAAGTTCAATTCAAACTTTTGTACAGATGGGATATTACAAGAATGGTTGAATTATTAGAGAAGAGTTTCTTCCAGGAGAATTATATGGGCTAGGGTATTGCAAGTTATTTCCATGTTATAGTTCCATGTTATATGGGTATGGTGTGTTTAGGCTGATAAGAAGCATGGTCAGGATCTGAAAACATTGTTTTCCCCATGTATTTCCAATCATGTACATTTTGTGGAGCATCGCTCATACCAAAAAGCTATACAAGCAATAATACATTCTCTTTCCAGCCAACATCTTGTGTACAGAGTAAAGAATATTTTTGGAAGATCTAAAACCACCCCAATGCAGTATTCATTGGTAAGTAGTAACATACTTCCTGCAAAGTTGGTCTGACCTTACAACAGGACAACAACAGTTGATTTCCTGTCGATCATCTTGAAGATAAGATATGTCATCTCAAATGGTTCTGGTTCATCGCTCCCATTCTCTTATCTCGTTTTTTGCCCAAAGGGTACAAACCCACAGATACCGCTTTGATCATTCTTGAAAATTCTGTCTAGATTAACAGACAAATTATGTATCCTTGATGAATACTGGGACCTTCTGATTGAGGCAAACAAGGAAGGAAACTAGGAGAAATCAACAAGCAACTCGGTATTGATCAGCTGCATTCAGCTAGGAATATAGATTGACAATCTTTTTATAGGATTTGTGTATCTAAGTATATACAGGCATTGTGAGAATGAATTTACTGGAGTTTCTACTGGCTTATTCATGCAGTAACCTAGATGTACTCCCCGTACTCCCTCATCAATGTCTCCAAATTAGCATGACATTGCAATCAGTCTCTCATATCCTTACTAATCATCACTCAGCTCCATAACCTTATATATTCTGATAGCTTGCATTATGTAGTACTTTCGCAATGCTTCCTATGTGATATGCTACCTATGACCACAAGTCAATTTTCAATTTATTGTGAGTTTTGTTCATTTTTATCGATCTCCTAGCATAGCTGCGGAACCTCAGTATAATTGCGATAATGATGCCTGTCTATACGTCCCAGTTTCTAGACATGTTAAGGTCGATGTTAAAGCTTTGTACTTTTGGTCTCCACCCTCTATCTCCTACAAAATGTAATCCCCCCCCCCTTCAACTCTGATTTTATCTGGTAGCTGACACCCTACAAGTGTTGTGAAGATAACAGGCTTCCCTTTCAGTTTCTGTTACCCATGATGATTATTGCATTGTATTGTTCTCACTTATTCGGGTCATCTTACACTGCAATTCTGCTTTCTTTAGGCAAGATATTAGTACCCGTTTGCTGTGGTCAGATAATGGTGCATAACCACTATTATAAGTAGTTTTACTGTATGATAGACTACATTATGTCATGTATACTCCTGGACCTCTCTTCCGTGGACATACACAGAAACTGTTAGACTGGTATAAAGATCAACACCACTGGGATGTGGTTGCTGTTGTTCTCCACTGCCATTAAGGGAGACATTTCCTTCCCACATGTCGGTTTATGTACTACACAATTCGGGGAAATGCTCTGTTCATGTTTCACATGAATTTTCATTTATTGTTAAAATTGAAGTGAAATATTGTTCATTCTGGTTTTTCCAGCTTTCTCAAAATGATGACGACAATTTATTGGATGAAGAAATAAACCAGGCGGATGGAAATTCTCAGTCATACCATGATGACAGTGACGATGACTTGCTGGCTTAGATGCCACCCCCCTGGACTGCTGGTCTGAGATTAGTGTGTGATATAGCAGGAAACGGCGGACCATAGATGTGATATACTGGTCCATACATATCATCCTACTGGTGCTGAAATGGTTAGCTTTTTTTTTGTAACTGGGTGTGTACTGACTGAAATTGTTCAGCTGCGCTGAATGCACCATGTTATGGGTGAGCAGGCAATTTCAGGCGATAGTCAACAATTTACCATTGTGTTGCCTTCATTGAAATTCCAGGTCAATTCGTACCCAGGCTGTACACCATGAACATTTAGCTATGAATACAGCAGATAAAAAGACTCAAATTACAACTTTGATCGCAGGAGCACATGTACATGTATGTGTTTGAATGCATGCATTCTACATCATGAGATAGGAAGTACTCTATTTGTATGCTGGGTTCAGGGTCTGGGAGCACAAATTGTCTTACATACAAATATGGCAGCAATATGCAGGTCGAAACGCTAAATGAATTTAATAGCCAGTATATATATTGGCACATTTATACAGTTGTTTAGCATTGTCCAATCAGATTCTTTTTCCTGTTGTAAGAGAATATTGTGGAATCTGTGTCATGCACACTGTAAAGGAATGTTACAGTTTTTGTGCCTGGTGAAGTCTTCAGCTCATACAGTGTGAAACCCAAGCAACCAATGGCAGTACATCCAAGATACAAACATGCTTCTGGACTAATGAAAGTACCGGTACTGGTCTTTGCAGTTGATGCAAGTAGATCACCAACATCTTCCAGTCAAGCTAAGGTTCCTTATCAGGTTAGGGGAATAAAATGGAGGTAAAAAGGATCATTTTCACTCAATAAATCAGTTCACATAATGAATTCAGCAAAATCCCCTTGAGGCACACACAGACATATCTATCCGCATTAAATGGTAGTAAAAAAGTAAATTGTCATCTATCTAATTTGCATAATAATAGGTCAAACATCCTTTGCGCGGTTTAAACAACATTGGCTGGTTCCTCACATGGCAAATTAATTTTATGACCTGGAACAATAGAAAAATCAATGCGCCTGAAATTTTGATGCATTGGTTCAGAAGGAATCAAAAGTTATTGAGCAAAAACAACCTTTTTTACCTCCATTTTAGAGAGCGGGATCACCCTAACCTGCTTATCCGATATTGGGGTAGTATTTTTGTAACCCAATACTCTCAACTGTATAACCAGATATGATTAATCTGTTAGCTGTTTCAGCACTATAATATCCTACACATCAACAAGCATTTCATTACATTCGCATGGTTCCAGATAGAGTGTACAGTACTATACTCTTTTATGGGGTTTTTTTTTTTATATTCAAAGTGGGTTAATATAAGTTAGGGTTTAGATTCATCATGTTATATTTCATGGGGAGCTGTATTTATGAGTAAGTTGTTGCATTCCATTATCAATTGTGCTTTATGACCTTTATTTATGGAAACATGACTTGTTATTTGAGTCATAATTTGTCTAACAGTGATTGCTTTTTCCCCAAATTGATATTGTTTTTTTCTTTTATCAGGCTGGCTTTTAAAGACATTTTCTGCAAGATGTGCTTTCTCTCTTTGCTTTTGTAGTTGTTATGCAGGCTATTTTTGAAGATATTTTTGGCTCACATATTATGATGTTGGAATGTTAGAACAAAGGTGCTGTTGTGATAAGGAATGATTTTAAATTGCAATTCTGGTGCTTCTGTACATATAGTATATAAATATATAGTATTGGCTTGAAATTACCTGTATCCCTTCTACACACTGTCATCCATATTCTGTGATGATTAATCGATTAATAGTTTTTAGATTTTTTTTTATTGGGGGGGGGGGAGGATACTGAGTCATATGTTACTCATATCATTTTCTCCCTCAAGAAAATCGGTCCAAAAATTTGACGAAAAAAGCCAACAGGATGTCAATGTAACATAATCAGAGAAGCCAGTGAAATTCCTTAGTTTGTACTGTCCAAATAGTTAAAAATAATATTCAAGTGTTCATGGTAGTTCTAGAGTGGCCCTCTCCCGATAGGGTTTGTTATTATATGACTGTTTGTGTTACTGTTTTCCCATTGGATCATTCGCCGTCACGTGGCTGTCACTAATCTTCAATATTGACTCCAAAGTGGGTCCGTAAATTCAATATTCACTCGGTCTATTTTGAGTAATAGCGTGATGTGCGTCTCAGCCAACAAGAATAGCTGTGGCAGTGGCTGTTGGTTACACTATGAGCCCGAGATCGTGGAGTGCAACACAAAATGTCTTTCATATTCTACGTGCTGTCACCAACTTAACAAGTAGGTTATGAGACGTCCGATTCATACAATTAGTCTTACGACATTCGGACAATTTGTGGTGGACCTGAGTAAGCAATATCACATATTACTGTAGTAAAAAGACTTTCATTATGTAATAACTTACACTAAATATATAATCAGTGTTAGAAAATTGTTACTTTAGTGAAAATATAGAATAGACCTAAAGCATTAGGTTGACATCAAGCCCAAAATGTATTTGTGCAAAAAAGAGAAAGGATTAAATACTTATTTTAGTCCTGCAATATAGCTAAGATTACTTGTCAATGACTAATATTATTCCTATATTGTGCACAATGAAAATCTGATCAACATTACTGTGATTTGTAATAAAACTTTAATATCCTGAAATGTAGACTGTTATCTGTGGCTGAGTATATCTTCAATTCAGAATTAATTTTTCATACACATGTATCACGTAACAAAAAAGTTGTTAATATTGTATCAATTACACAGAGTGAAATTTCGCTTTTTGAAAGATCATGTAAAATTGTATATAATTTACCAGTAAGTTACATACTGCTTACAATATGTGAACTTTCTCTATTTTTCTCTGCCATGTAGATATACTAATGTACACGATGTTGTAAATAATAGAGTGGGAGTTGTTCTTGGCTCTGCATGGCTGATAAATGGATGAAGTATATATCTGGGAGATATAGAAGGTGTTGAATTGATGATTTAATTTTAATGGAAAACATCATTTGAAAGATTATGTGTTGTTTTTTATATGAAGTTATAAATTAATGGTGTCTGCAGGATTGTTATTTCTATATTTGGTAAATTGAAACCTTTATACATTTGCATGCAAATCTGTTTTTTTTTTTTTTTGATTAATATAAAAGTCGTGGCTGTATATGAGTTATTTCTATCCTGTTTTCCCCATCATCTGTGGGTGTCATTTTCATTTGTGTAACATGATCTCACACTTTGTAGATTTATGATATCAATTATTGCCAAAATGACCTGGAGTTGGACTTGCCTCTCATTTCTCTTTAAATCCACGTGCACAGGGCTGTGACAATTTCTCCCACATTTTCATTATTTTGGTTTCCATGGAAGCCCAATTGAAGGCAAAAGAATCATTTTCTATGTACTTCAGAAAAGAAAATATGCCATTGTTTGTCCAGCTAATGATCTCTTGTTCATTTTGGGACATCATCATTCATTTGGAACCATTTCATGTCCATTTGAATACATTTTATGCTGTAATGGATTCTTCTCTATGGCATCACCGTGTTGAGTGGCATTTAGACCTGTTGTAAGCTGGGGGTTGTATTGTAGTTAAATACTCTTATGAAAGGACCTTGCTTGGTTTAGCGAGGAGTCGAGGTCCCAATGATGTGCGTTTTGTAGTGTCAAAATTGAAAATTACTTGAAGTACATTATCTTGTAGTATGCTCATAGTAATTCTCAGGCAATGGGTTTGGGTTCTTGTACCTTGAAGTTGTGCATTTGTTCATTCATCTATTTCAACGTGAAATGGCACCTTTCAATATATCACGAAGCCAGTCCAGAAATAGTTGCAGAAATGTAACTGACTTGATTTTTACCCCTCGGCCAAAATTTGGCCGAAGGGTATTGTCGTCGTCATGTACGTCTGTCCGTCTGTCCGTCCGTCCGTCACACTTTTCTCGTTACCAAGATATCTTCAGAACGACTTACCCTAGGCACACCAAACTTGCAGTGCACATCCGTATGCACGTGACGCAGAACCCTATTGAATCAGGACCTGATTGGTTGGAAACTTTGGCGGCCATCTTTAATTTATGCGAAACCATCACAGCTTTCTCGTTACCAAGATATCTTTAGAACGACTTACCCTAGGCACACCAAACTTGCACTGCACATCCATATGCTCATGACCCAGAACCCTATTGAATCTGGACCTGATTGGTTGGAAACTTTGGCGGCCATATTTAATTTATGCAAAATCATTAATCTTGTGTATCTTAGGTACCATTTCACTGTTCCGTGTGTGAACTTGGTATAGATCATCGATGCATTAAGAAACTTCAAAGGAATGACCAAACCAGTTTCCCTGATTTGGTGGAAACCTTGGCGGCCATCTTTAATTTATGCAAAATCTTTAATGATATATATCTTTGATACCATTCAAGTGTTCTATACGAAACTTGGTATACAGAATCGATGTATCAAGAGACCTGCAATGTATAACCACATCAGTTCCTCTGAGTGGCAGGAAGGATGGGCGGCCATCTTTAATTTATGCGAAATCATTAATGATCTCTATCTCTGATACCGTTCGAGTGCTCGATGTAAAATTTGGCATATATCATCGATGCATCAATAGACTTACGATAAATGGCAGTTCTGATTGGGCAGAAACCTTGGTGGCCATCTTTAATTTATGCAAAATCTTTGATGATGTATATCTTTGATACCATTTCAGTGTTCTATATGAGCTTGGTATACAGCATCGATGTATCAAGAGACCTGCAATGTATAACCACATCAGTTCCTCTGAGTGGCAGGAAGGATGGGCGGCCATCTTTAATTTATGCGAAATCATTAATGATCTCTATCTCTGATACCGTTCGAGTGCTCGATGTAAAATTTGGCATATATCATCGATGCATCAATAGACTTACGATAAATGGCAGTTCTGGTGTTTCTGATTGGGCGGAAACCTTGGTGGCCATCTTTTTTTATGCAAAATCTTTGATGTATATCTTTGATACCATTTCAGTGTTCTATATGAAACTTGGTATACAGCATCCATGTATCAAGACACTTGCAATGAATAACAACATCAGTTTCTCTGAGTGGTGGGAAGGATGGGCGGCCATCTTTAATTTATGCGAGATCATTAATGATCTCTATCTCTGATAATTTCCAAATGCTCTATGATAAAATTTGGTATACATCATCGATGCATCAACAGACTTAAGTAATGAATACTGACTTCTCTGATTGGACATAAACCTTAGAGGCCATTTCTAATGGCAAATTTTTTCATAATCTGTATATTTGTCACTTGACTGCTTGGTGTTCCTGAAGTCTTGCTTCAAATTGAATACATTATGAATGGCTGGCGCCCAGAGCCGAGGGGTTTTCAGATGCGCAGCTTCGTATTGGCTTTGCTAAGAGAGATACATTTCTAAAACTAGTCCAGAACTAAAATAAACTTGATCCCGAAATATTGATCTTGTGAGTAGGTAAATGCTGTCCATAAACGGTTTGAATTTGACTTCCTTGTTGACAGTGAGAAATACGTGTTTTCACTTCCAAATTTCGAGGTACTCTTATTTAGGAACCATATAACAAAACACCTGAGAATTACTCCAAGCCTATCACAAGATAATAAGGTAACTAAATTTTTTTCGTCATATCTTATATTTAATTTTGGTCCTTAAGTCACGCCTCATTCAGGATTTAATTGTCCCTAAATCGTGCCAGGTCCTATGAGAAAGTTAAACTGTACATTCACTTATTTATTCAGCAACTCCATGACATCCTGGTTAAATTTCCATTGCTCTATTTCAGCATTCTTACAACATTAATATACTAGTAAACTCTCACATGTTTTTGTTCATATTAATAGTGTTTCTCTGATTATACCTAGCATAAGCTTCAAAGTGAATTTATCGATGCACCTGTGAATATATCAAGCTTGACCACATAGTTCTTTAATATTGCACTACGCATGCTTAATTTATTACTTTGCTACTGATTTTTTGCTTTGCTTTGAAACATTCCATCTGGGGTTATGATCTGGATTAGAGAATTGATCAATCTCGGATCTCTATCACAGGTATTGTTTATAGCAGGTAATCTTTTATCACATGTACAATAGGCAGGGGGGGAGAGAGGGACAGAACAGTTTATTCACCACCTGTAAATATAGATTGTCTGGTATATCTCGTAATGAACTGTGATTCTGAATGTATGAATGATTGTATGGCTATGCATTTACTGTTTACCATTACTTGATAACCCTTAACATCCCATGATGATCATCCCTGAGTCTGGAATTGCTATCATCTGGAAACATATCGTTTTGTGAATAAAAATGCTCAATACAGTGGAAGATCTGGCTTGTGTCCTATTTTTATTATCCCTCATCCGGACTCCAGTTTGGGGATACAGATTCAGTGTGTGTGTATTTGGATGTTTCTAATCTCACTGTGACAGGATCTAAATAGCGTGTGTATGTGTATGAACAGCGGAGATATTTTTTAATGCTGTAACGTTAAGAGTGACTTCTCTTGGATGGCGATAACCTAGGCTATTCACACGCGAGATGTGCAGAAGCCCTTAACATCGAATCAACGCTTAATTTCGCAATACGATGTTAAGGGTCGACTTGACGGCCCATAAAATTGCGCGGGTGGTTGGGTGTTCCTGTTGCTTCAATACATTTTGCTGAGAAGCAACAGGAACTTGATAATGTGATGTCTAGCACTGTATTATCACTTGTCTTTATTGCACCATGTATTAAAGCGCCCTGTCTCTTGTCTTGTGCTCTGTCCTCAGTGTTTTGTAGGGTGGATGGAGGGTGTCTGGTTCCATGCTGCTTCAAAGATTTCTTCTTTCGCTAACAGCGATTCACCTAGGCTCTCTGATGATGAATTTAGTGGATGTAATGAAGGTCCCTTTAGAGGCGAGACTCCTTTGAACCAAATGTCAAAAGTGTTGTTGGGACATAAGAGTGATCAAGACATTTATAAGAAGAAAACAAAAATGAAAAGAAAGCTCAGAAAGAATTACCCAAAATAAAAAGCACATAATGGCTAATTATGTCTCCCCCAACTATGTTGGGGGGAGACATCTAGTGTTTGTGCTGTCTGTCTGTCTGGTTGGATGTCTGGATGGATGGATGGATGTCTGGATGGATGTCTGTCCGTCCCCTTGCCTTGTCTGCAAGATATCTCGAGAACTACTGGATAGAATTTCACCAAACTTGGATGGAAGCTTCATTGGGATAGCCCCCTCATTTGATTAGGTTTTGGTGTGTGTGCGTGCATTCATCCATGTCCGGTGCCCGTCCGTCCATCAATTTGTACATGTATATACAGGCCTTGTCTGCAAGATATCTTAAGAACTACTGGATGGAATTCCACCAAACTTGGATGGAAGCTTCAGTGGGATAGCCCCCTCATTTGATTAGGTTTTGGTGTGTCTGCGTGCATTCATCCGTGTCCGGTGTCCGTCCGTCCGTCCACCTACTTGTTCATGTATATACAGGCCTTGTCTGCAAGATATCTTGAGAACTACTGGACGGAATTTCACCAAACTTTGATGGAAGCTTCAGTGGGATAATCCCCTCATTTGATTAGGTTTTGGTGTGTGTGCGTGCATTCATCCATGTCCGGTGTCCGTCCATCCGTCCATCTATTTGTACATGTATATACAGGCCTTGCCTGCAAGATATCTTAAGAACTACTGGATGGAATTCCACCAAACTTGGATGGAAGCTTCAGTGGGATAGCCCCCTCATTTGATTAGGTTTTGGTGTGTGTGCGTGCATTCGTCCGTGTCCGGTGTCCGTCCGTCCGTCCATCTACTTGTACATGTATATACACGCCTTGTCTGCAAGATATCTTGAGAACTACTGGATGGAATTTCACCAAACTTGGATGGAAGCTTCATTGGGATAGCCCCCTTATTTGATTAGGTTTTGGTGTGTGTGCATGCGTTCATCCGTGTCCGGTGTCCGTCCGTCCATCTACTTGTACATGTATATACACGCCTTGTCTGCAAGATATCTTGAGAACTACTGGATGGAATTTCACCAAACTTGGATGGAAGCTTCATTGGGATAGCCCCCTTATTTGATTAGGTTTTGGTGTGTGTGCATGCGTTCATCCGTGTCCGGTGTCCGTCCGTCCGTCCATCTACTTGTACATGTATATACAGGCCTTGTCTGCAAGATATCTTGAGAACTATTGGACGGAATTTCACCAAACTTGGATGGAAGCTTCATTGGGATAGCCCCTTATTTGATTAGGTTTTGGTGTATGTGCATGCGTTCATCCGTGTTCGGTGTCCGTCCGTCCGTCCATCCATCTACTTGTACATGTATATACAGGCCTTGTCTGCAAGATATCTTGAGAACTACTGGATGGAATTTCACCAAACTTGGATGGAAGCTTCATTGGGATAGCCCCCTCATTTGATCAGGTTTTGGTGTATGTGTGCATGCATTCATCCATGTCGGGTGTCCGTCCGTCCGTTCATCTAATTGTACATGTATATTCAGGCCTTGTCTGCAAGATATCTGGAGAACTACGTGACGGAAGTTCACCAAACTTGGATGGAAGCTTTATTGGGATAGCCCTCTCATCTGATTAGGTCTTGGTTTGTATGTGCATTCATCTATGTTCGGTGTCCGTCCATGTACACTTCAGATCAGCTTAAACTTCCAATTAGTGCACAGTGTTTACGCGCCGTTAGCGCGCCAACGTGCTGGCCTAATCACCATGACTTATTACACCCCCCCCATGATGTGACCGTTGCCGCCACGTGCCGGTAGAATATAGTCCGGTCAAACCACTGAACCACTGAACCATTGTGAGCATGTCGGCGCTAACAGCCTTCGCCGCTTAACACTGAATTATTTTCAAATAGTTCCCCTCTAGCAGTGTATGGCAAGAACACAATCTATTCTACAGTTTAAATTACTGGCTAAGTAATTAAACAAATATATAGAATATTTGACTTCAATAAGAATGCTGTAAATGATTATCTATTATTTTTTGTTTGCGCTCCAAGGAAACTCGGCCGTCTTCCACTCTGCCATTTCATTTCTTTTCAAATGAGACGCAGACGCGCATTTTGTTGGACGAAAGCGGGATATCGCTTTACCCCGTCCGAGAGAGAATGCACTGTTATGTTTATATTCTCCACTTGTTTACGCCAAACTTAACGAGATTATTAATCTTTACAGTTGTTTTCTTGCTGACAATATAACATCCATTATACTGTTCGACAGGAAGTATACATTAACACATTTGAAATGTTGGTTTTGATGTCGGGGATGCACCATCTATTCTACAGTTTAAATTACTGGCTAAGTAATTAAAAAGATATATAGAATATTTGACTTCAATAAGAATGCTGTAAATGATTATCTATTATTTTTTGTTTGCGCTCCAAGGAAACTCGGCCATCTTGTGAACATTCGGTTGAGACTACGAATAATCTTCATTACCAAAAGTTTCCCCAAAGATAAATATATTATCAGAATTCATAAAACGTTGGTGTGTGCAAATTGCGAAGGCCGCCTCCTCTTTCAGAACGGTCAGTAAAACGGTTGAACGTAACATTTCAAATGAATACAGCTTCGTATAAATTCAGACACGCGGGCGAGTCGAGGTCATAATCGGGGCAACATGCAGTGCTCGGTCAGACTAGTTGTCTCTTTGGCTTGTCTTGTTACAACCGCCTAACCAAAATATACACAGAAACTCAAAAGATCAATTAGCCCCTTACAAAGAATGACAAATACTCCAATTGTATATGCTCTTTATTCGTTACCGCCCGACTGTTAAAGGTTGCACACGAAACTTCCGATGAGAAAATAAGAATTAACATTTATGGCCCACGCATTCATCGTTCCAGCTAAATAACAAAAAAGAAACAATAACAGAGATTTCTACATAAACAATAAGTTAATGCCATTTCATTTCTTTTCAAATGAGACACAGACGCGCATTTTGTTGGACGAAAGCGGGATATCGCTTTACCCCGTCCTAGAGAGAATGCACTGTTATGTTTATATTCTCCACTTGTTTACGCCAAACTTAACGAGATTATTAATCTTTACAGTGTTGTTTTCTTGCTGACAATATAACATCCGGTATACTGTTCGACAGGAAGTATACATTAACACATTTGAAATGTTGGTTTTGATGTCGGGGATGGAGGGAGGGACTTCAGCTATAAATAATGTGGGTCCACTGTTCGTTTTACCATTCTCTTTTATACACTGCATAATCCGGTAGTAAAATCCCGGGCATTTACTCTTGAATGGTCAAAATTAACACAATTTGCAAGAATTTTGAATATATAAAAATGAAAATGACTTGAACTTGCGCATCTGTATGAGAAGCGGCCGTAAGATGAAACTTCCAATAAACAAATACCTATTCTTTAATACCAGAAAACTATTCCGTGAGACGCGCAAGTCTGGGTCAACTTTGAAAGCAGGTGTCCGACGAAGCACAAATTACAATCCATTTTGCAAGCAGTGTTTTTGATTAAAATAAATCTTAAATCTATTTCCTTTTAAAAATTCGTGCCGATTAATGCCACGTGGACTCCCAACTGATTTTCTTGAGCTCTGTCGCGTGAGCGATCGCTCGCTAACAAAGCAGCTCGCTTCCAGCCATTGTCTGACCGTGCTGATAGCGCGCGGCCTGTGTTCAGTCATGTCGACGGACTACATTCAACAGAGTTAGAACAATGGCCAGCCGATAATCATGGGCATTGGCGCGCTATACCTTTGTGTTGGCGCACTTCGTTTGCGCGCCATTGGTGCGCTAACATTAACCTTTCAGCTGATCGGAAGTGTACTTGTACATGTATATGTATATACAGGCCCTTTCTGCAAGATATCTGAAGAACTACTGGACAGAATTTCACCAAACTTGGATGGAAGGTTCATTGGGTTAGTCCCCTCATTTGATTCGGTTTGGGTGTGTGTGTGCATTTCTCCATGTCCATCGTCCGTCCATCCATCTAATTGTTCATGTCTATCAAGTTGTCTGCAAGATATCTGACGGAATTTCACCAAACTTGGATGGAAGCTTCATTGAAATGGCCTTATGATCTAATTAGTTTTGGGTGTGAGCTAGTGCTTGTGTGGGTCCGTGCAAAATGTGCTTATCTGTCTGTCCAATTTTTGTTCACTCCATATCTACTGAAGGCAGATGCATGTAGCTTCTATACGGTACAGCATGTATAGTATAGGTGTGGCCCTTGTATGTTTTGCATCTTTCCTATAATGTGATCAGTTTCGAAATAGTTGATGCTTCACAATTACATGTATTTCACATTGGTTGGACGCTGTAGATTCAACAATCCACTCATTGCTATAGAAATCCCGACTCCTCACTGGGTTACTGCAACAATAAAAATCGCCTCTTTGTAATTTATATTTTTAGATGCGCAGCTTTGTTTAGGATACTTATTGCTACATTCATTTATAGCACTTTCCCTTAAATTATGTGCCCACTCAAGGCAAGGTGGGAGGTTGGGGGAGACGTATGTTTTTGCTTAAAAAAACAACCAGCATAGGCTTCATGCCGGAGCGGCAACTCAAGGGTCAAAGCGGAACCTCTAGTTTAACCTTCTATTTCTTGGCTTGGGGAGGTTTTGTATGTCATATCTTTATATGGACTAAAAATGGCTGTCACCAACCATCATTCAGTGAAATTGCAGAGGAGTCTGGCCAAATTTAAATGAACTTCAGTCTTGACTCAAGATTATCAACCGTCAGCTTTTTGTCTCAATGAGACCTTTCTGAAGAAAGCAGATAAAGATAATGAAACGTTTACGTGGGGAATGGATGTTTCAGATCCACAAGAGAGTGCGCAATGTCTCCAAGACAAACTACCGGGAACGCACTCGGGCACTGATCTTGGCCAACGAGGGAGTTCGATTCAACCTGTCACCTTGTCTGGATCAAGGAGGTTGGAAAGGAAGACCCGTAATGACAACCAAAGCAAATTAATACAATACTGACATATAATTCTATGAGCAGGAATACAGGATTCAGATCGCAGTAGCGTATAATCCCTGAAAAGAAGATCTATGATATATGAATTGGATTTACCTGTATTCTTATAGTTATCTTTAACCGAAGTCCAATATAATAGAAAGATATATACAAAATTATATAACCCTAGCTATATCGCGATCAGGCCTGGTCACAGCCACAGTCTGGTCACGACCGGTTCTCTCGTGGTTCGGTCCAGCTTCTATCTACCTTCCCCAGGTCTTCGTGGTTGGAGCCAGCGTCTATCATCCCTCCCCAGGTCTTCGTCCACTCCCGCATGGATGGACTTGAAGTCTTGTCTCGTCTTACACGACCTGGCCCTTCCGTGGTTATGTCCGGCGTGTGTCTTCCTTCCCCCGGTCTTCTTCACTCGGGCTGTATGGACTTCTCGTCATCATTGTGTCTCGTCTTACATGACCTGGCCCCTCCAAGCGTTGGTAACGGTCAATGGATACGGACGGCCTGGGCACGACAGTACTCTCACAGTACAAAGGCTTCTACGGCACCGGTCCGTCTCTCTGTAACACCGCAGGACTATGCAACTGCACGGCTCACCACAGCAGCAGATGGCACCCCTCGTAGGAATACACCCCCAGGCTTCAGCGTCCCCGCTCACGGCGACTCACTCCGCGGCCCGGCTCCAAGGACGAATCATCAAGGCTAGAGTTCACGGCTACACGGTCCACATAGGATCGGACATCGATAACACACGGTGGATGGGTAGGCACCTGGTCATATACTACTGTATGGTCACCTGGTCTATGAACCCTCTTCACATACTACTGTATGGTCATCCGCAATGGGTGGGCATTTGGTCAAGGTTTCCCCCTTTATATACTACTGTATGAGACAGTATTAATCTATGATTGGCCGTGAATTACTCAGTGTATGTACAGGGTGGTGAGAGACTGTTTGCTTATGGGGGCGTGAATGGATAATCGTTTATGGTATGATTTGCTGGGTAGGTGTATATATATCAAGCTCTATATCTGAGCCTATAGCTTGTAAGTGTTAGCGTGAATGTATTTCAACCCGTAGGTTGTGTGTTTAAGTACGTGTGTGCATGGATAATTGTTTATGTAGGAACTGTGTTTAATTTGGTTTAGCTGTACCCTCTTCACAGAGAAGAGCATCTCCTACCGGCTACAGTTTTATCGATACCATTAACTACAGGACAACTGTACAATACGGTTGAGTCGGGTAGAGATGCGGTTGATGTATGGCCATGCTATCAACACTAACGCCTTAGTTAATTCCCAGAGCTAAACCTGCACGTCTGTGCGATACGGACGAGGGTCAGGTAGAGTTAGAAATAACCGTTAACGATAAGTGTCTATACCCTATTTCCCAGTGCTGTACCCTCACAACTGTGCAATACGGTTGAGTCAGGTAGAGATAGGAGTAGAGTAAACACAGCCCGGACGTGTGAATGTAAGTGAGTGTAAATGCATGCTATGATGCCATGGAATTCGGCGGCGGCTCTTCTCCAATTCGGCGGCCTGGTCCCGGCCCGGCGGCGGCAAGAATTCGGCGGCCTGATCACGGCCCTTCTCCGGCCCGGCAATGTATTGGATTTCTTTTCCCCAATAAATTTGTACGTCCTCTCGCCTTGGAGTTTCTGCTGGTCTGCCTCGTTTCAGCGGGAGCCTGTCTTATATAGGGCTACCGCTCTTCTGCGGATAAAGGTAGAAACAGACGTTGAAGGTACCAGCGCCCTCTTTATCGTCAAATTACCACAATCACCGATCAGTTTATCTGGACTACGCTGGATAAATATGGCTATGGAGGAACAAACCATAATTCATAACGGACGTAACTGGTAAATCTCAGCTTCCAACTCTCTCTAGTTAATTCATACGACGACCGCAAAGTTCACTGTCCTTCATCTGCATATTCTTCAATGTTGACTTCCGGATTCCTGACTGATGTCATCCACAGCGAAGCAAGCGGCCTCACCAGGGTTCCTTCCGACGTCCCAACTGATCGTTTGATATAACTTCACCGGGATTTCGAGGCATTGTCTGTCTCCCGGATTATTGTAGTTCATTCTAGGAAAATTACAGCGTTGAATTCCATCAGGTAAGTGAACCGCACACGTAAACACAATGTAACTTTCGATTTCCCAGTAGTCACGTGTCAAAACACCAGATAACCTTGGTGGTCTCCGTCTCGGTGAACTTCAGAATCCTTACGATTAGCTCTCGAAACCTTGTTTATTGATGGGTGATTTTAACGGTCGTAATATCCGTTATATATGAACAGAATTGTAAAGGTAAAATTCTTGAAGATTTTATATCAAACAATTCTTTGTGTATTTTTAATGATGGTTCTTATACACATTTGTCCTCAGCTCACGAAACCTATTGAACATTGGATATATCACTTTGCGACCTTCCTATACTCGAAGAATTTACTTGGTCTGTTCATGATGACTTTTGTGGAAGGAATCACTTTCTCACTATATTAAAAGCCGTTCATTCAGCTGATGACTCCCCTTTAACAAGG
Source organism: Hanleya hanleyi (assembly GCA_036873755.1). Taxonomy (NCBI): domain Eukaryota; kingdom Metazoa; phylum Mollusca; class Polyplacophora; order Lepidopleurida; family Hanleyidae; genus Hanleya; species Hanleya hanleyi. Next base: position 1,402 of record JAVTVY010048996.1, on the reverse strand, counting down.
TATAAAATTAAGAAAGCAAATTGGCTAGATTTTGAAAAGCCTTGTTCACAAAGACTACAAGCAGTCTCTTTCGCTGATGTTCCAAATCCTATACAGTTCTATTCGATGCTGATCGAAACATCTAACCAACCATACCAACATCTTCAGGAGTTGCACATATTAAAAAACCCTAGCTCCGGTGTAGCCTTGTTCCATACTACGGGGTAGAGATGGACCATCTGTGGTCTAAATGGACCGTGTCGGGTGTCATCTTGTAACTCTCTGCATGTAGATGCAGAGGGACACCCCACACGGTCCATTTAGACCACGGATGGTCCATCTCTACCCCAAAAACCTTCCTCCGCATCCTCAAAATGTCTACTTTGTCTACTACTCCTACTGATGACGTCACCAATGACATCACAGATCATGTGGAGATCCCTCAAGCCGTGGTCTACATACCGAGGGCTTCACTTTGACACCTCACCCGACGCATTCGAACCAAGAATGGTCCCTCAATCGCTCAAGCACACCCTCACGCACCCCAAAACGCCCGCTTTCGCTACTACTGCTACTTTTGTATGTATGGTCCCTGTGTGACGTCATACCCAACAAATAGTGATATTATCTTGTAAATATTCGATGCAGCAATCAATGCTGAATAATATGTGGCCAACATTATAAAGATTGGATAATAATTATGGAAGATAAGACTATTCTTGTAACCCTACCCCCTATTGTCACAAAAAATTGTACTTATTAACACAGGAGTAATTTCAAAGTGATTAAAAGGGTAGTGAGTCCCAGTTTATCGACTGTTAACAAATTGTTTCTTATTTGACATGTCCTAAAGCACATAAAAAACATAGTTTCGGTCTGTAGTGGGGGGGGTGCAAGGTGAGCCCCTGTAGCTCACGGACTAACAGATTGGTTGGAACAGTTCCAGAGGCCTGTTGAAGCTAGAGACGAACTGGAAGCCTTGGCATTGAAGTACCACTCCGTATTTGCCAAAAGTGACTCGGACCGTGGACGAGAAGAAAAAGCACAAAATCAATCTGACTGATAATACATCTTTGAAACTTCGTGATCGCCACATCCCGCCATCGATGCTACAGGAGGTGAGTGAACATCTTAATGAGATGCTGGAGAGCGGTATTATTCGAAGTCTTTGAGCATTCCCTGTAGTGTTGGGGCGCAAGAAGGACACCACTCTATGCATGTGTGTGGACTATAGTGCACTCAACCGTCGAACTACGAGAGATGTTTTCGCACTTACCCTATTGGACGAAACTTTTTGAACTTCTGGCCGAAGCACGGTACTTCACTCTTATGGATCTAAAATCTGGATACTGGCAGGTGGGGTAGAGGAGGCACACATTGACACATTAGATGGTCCATGTCTTAGTATTTAATGGATCAGTTA